>PVKE010001003.1:43175-94129 GCA_004027555.1 Craseonycteris thonglongyai | reverse complement strand
ACTTAAAATAGACAAGCTTTTTCATTATTAATGTTTCATGCAATGACTGTTTATTTTTACATAGTAAATAAATATCCATGCACCCCTATATAGTCATTAGTTTCTTATTATTTGCTACCTTTTCTGTTTTGTTTTGTTTTGCAAACATATTTTGGATAGTTCTTGCCTAATATGTAAACCACATAAATACATCGTTAACAACATTTTCATCAATTTTTAAAATTTAATGTCAAAAAAAAGGTTTATTTTGGAAGAGCAGGTACGATGAAAATGATTCCAAGTAATTTCTTTTGTGAATGGCCAGTGTTTTTTCTTGTCCTGGGTTCATGGCTATTCTGTATCAGCTGGCGGATGTGAAGAATTCTAAGCTGCACTGGAAAAACGCAGGTGGCATTGGTATTAGAGTAATGATGAGAAAACGAAAGAAAACGCTGAACCTTCCAGGTATTTTAGTAGTATAGGCAGCCCTTCTTTCTGAGGTTATTGATAGATTGCCTTTCAGCCGTGATTAGAATAAAAGCCAGCTTTCGTTTGTTCTTTTTGTCCCTGGGCTCACCTTTAGAAGTGACTGTCCTTGGGAAGAATGTGAATAAAGTACAGAGCCCTGAACATGAGGTCAAAGGACCAGGCTCGGGTTCTAGCTCCTGCTTGTGTGGCCTTGAACAAATCATATAACCTCTCTGAGTCTCAGTGTATTTTTCAATAAAATGGAAGCAATAGTGCCTGTCTTAGAATATGCCTAAGAAATGATGGCATATATGAAAAGGTTTTACACACCATAAAACAACATGCAAATATAAATATCAATGTGTGTTCCTTTGATGAGATACAGACATTTATCTCACAGAAAAAACAATTTTCGTTGTGGTTAAAATTTGTGTATATGAAAAGAATTTTTAAAAAGTGTTACTTTGATATCCTTGGGGATATAACACTATACCTGTTGAACATGATCACCATCGGAACCTTCTTTGACAAAACAGCCCATTGGTGAGCCTCTTTCCACTTGGGACTAGGTTGGGTGGGGGGATAGTCTCACTGTGACTTCCATCACGGGGCTTGATCGCTGACTGGGCTGGGCTGCCTTTTCTCTTTCACTCCACCATTCGTACAGCTCTCTCCCAAAGCATCAGAAAAGCTCACAGATCCTGGAGCATCATGCATTGATCATACTTATAAGATTGAATGAGCTTTGATTATTATTCCTTTTGGTGTGTGAAGATATAATATCCACATCAAACTGTCAGCACAATCAACATTGAAAATGTCACTTTAAGAGTAGCCCTTGGGGAAGCCAGGATGGCTCAGTGGGTTAAGCACTCACTTTGCAGCCCTGGGGACCAAGGATCGAATCCTAGCCCTGGCTGTGCAGACCCATGTGCTGAACTGGGGAGTGCCCCCAGTTTGGTTCTCAATGGGGTGAGACCCCGGCCCAGTTCCTGCCCTGTGCAGCCCCGTGCCCACCTGTGGAATGAAACTATGTGGAAAAACCAGTGATGTACAACTGTGGAGACTGTTCTAGGCCCTCCCCCTTCTCTCTGTCTCTCTCTCTCTCTCTGTCAAAAAAAAAAAAAAAAAGAGTAGCCCTAAAACCAACCGTAGTCCTCTTGGACTTTTTAGTAAAAAGCAATGGTAGGTTAACTATAAAGTTTTATAAAATTAGTTATTTGTCATATAAGGCTTGGGAACTTCTTACAAACAATAAAACCGAGTATGGGATGAAGAGGAAGGCTAGGCTTTGTGAAGGTAAAGACAGATGTGAGACTTCTATCTGCCTAGATAGGAGTCATCCTGAGAGTTTCTTGGATGAGGTTGGAAGTGAACAGAGAAATAAGAAAGTGGGCACAAAGCATTTTTCTTGCCCTTACTTCTTACTAAAATAATGGGGGATGGGGAGAAATAACTGTGAAGGGCACCATGTTGCTTATACATTTTCTGCTTCCCTCAGCCTAGTCATCTCTTGTCACTCAACAGCTCTGTGTTTGGATTATGATATAAATTTGTGATATGAATCATTTTGTTATAGTAGCAGTAAAAGAATAGCATCTTTTAAAGGGAGAAACTTTTAGCACTTACTGGTTTCTTTTTCTTAAAGATTATGTAATGCAAGATGGGGAAGAGTTAGTGTAACTTTTGAAGTATATCACAGAAGAGAGAAATGGACTCCAAGTGTTAATCTAAGAACTAGTTCTAGACCACAGCAGTTCCACCAGTTTATAGAAAAATGATATTTTTTAAAAAGTAGGAAGTAGACTTTCTCATAAAGCAAATTTTATTAATTTAAAGGACTATACTTTTTCTAAGATCATGTTTTTTCCTATTTGGGGTGATAAAGAGAAAGGAGAATTTTGTGATAAGATCGAAATAATAGGCAGAAGTTACACATATTTATTTGCTTTTCTACGTAGAAAAGTAACAAAATTGGCAGCCCTCATTTGGGCCCCTTGACATGCGTTTTAATGTTTTTTGTCTATAAGCTCTAGGAACTATGGTCTTATGTACTGAACTGAAGAAAAAGAGAACAGCCCCATCATCCGGCCCTGTCATTAATCATCTGTGTGATTTTGAGAAATCAATCACTTTACCTCTCTGTACTTATTCTTTCATTTGCGAAATGGAAACCTGCACCAGATTCTATGTATCCCATAGGATTGTTAGAAAAAATGAGGTCATATATATTCAAGTGCTTAGAAACTAAAGAGGGCTCTTTAAAAATCATCGTTTTTGGGGGAAGCCGGGATGGCTCAGTGGGTTAAGTGCTCACTTTGCAGCGCCGGGGACCGAGGATCGAATCCCAGCCCTGGTCCGTGCGGACCCATGTGCTGAACTGGGGAGTGCCTCCAGTTCAGTTCTCTCTCTGTCTCTGTATCTCTCTCTCTCTGTCAAAAACAATAAAAAATAAATAAAAATATTTGTATAAACTATTTGTATAAAAATCATCGTTTTTATACGTTGCCATCAGCAAAAGTGGTTATCTTTCAAAATTATTAGCAAAAGATTTCAACAAAAATCTGTAAGCTTTTCTATTCATTAAGTTGATGACTGTTATTGGCAAATATCATAAAACAAAATTCTATTATTAAATATAATTAACTGTTTGTAGAATAGAATAGAAAGCATATGATTTTTACCACAAATGTCTTCCTAGCAAATGAAATTCGTCTTCTAAAATTACTGAGTCATTTCTGACATTTTCAAAAGTGATTTTGTCAAATTGGCTGTTACTGTCTTTTCAAGAATAGCTACTCAGCAGAGGGATACATATCCAGAAAACACTTGGTCTGAGAAAAAGTACATGACTGTTTCTAACTGCCATTTACAGCTGGATATACCGGTATATTGAATGAATACCAATCAAATTTCTTTTGTGGATCCCTTCCTATTTGAGAAAATTTATGAAGTTACAAGTTAATTAATGCCATTTACAAAAGAAGGGACATGTGGAAAAATATACACATATGATGTAAACTAAAGAGCTGATGGGAGGACATTTCACAGACTGACATCGAGTGGGACAGTTATTAGATTCATTAACAAAACTTTCTTGTGAGTGCCCATCAAAAACCACATACTATGCTGCTTGTATGAGCCATTGGCTTGGTCTAGTTTGGTATTTCTTATAAGTTCTCCTAAAACCTGCGACTAAAAGGTGATGCTTCCTTTTATTAGTTATTACTAATAGGTATGGCTCTTAGATGTGTAGAGATAGGTATTTTGTTTGAGGTCAGAGACTTAATATTTAAAACTCTAGGTCACCTGCCTTTTATTCTGTAATTATGATTTTTTTTCTCCAAGTAAGTATCCCGGAATACCATAGGCACAAAACTAATGGAAGTAGTATGGTTAACAAAAGAAATAGGATGAAAGAAAAGTTATGCAAGAGCAGAAATGTAAGGCTCACTCCTTTCAGTTCTCATACAGGTGATTTAAGACACTCACCACTGTCCAACCCTGTACCCTGAATGGGCCCAGTGCACCCAGTAATATATCTCTGGAACCATGAGGGCATTTGTCTATAGGCAGTAGTGTTACATCTTTGCATAGTCGTTTGCACCTCCCATCCCTGAGTATCCAGACCTTGTGAGCTGGCACCCCTTTTCTCAATAGTCACTTCAGGCCCCCTGGCTCTGATGTTCCAGTGAGTCATTTATCTCTACAACAGGGTGCTTGCTATACTTTCACCAGTCTTTCTGTGGTGACGAAGGAGAGCCTCGTCCTTCACCCAGATCCCTGCAGGCTCCCCACCATGGACTGGAGACTGGGCCTATGTAGAAATAATACATTGGTTATTGAACACTTAATATTGGCCCCAGACTGTTTTCATTACTCTGCATTCATCATGTCTGTAATCCTCACCACAGCCCCATGCAGTAATGACTCTTCTCATTTTATGGGTAAGAAAACAGGGTACAGAGAGATTTAATAGTTTGCCCACACTTATAATCAAGGTAGGAAATAGTACAGCTGAGCCATTTGATTTCTTGCACTTAACCAGTAGACCACACTGAAAAATGAGTGGACTGGCCCCACATACCTCAATTTTCCAAAGTGAAAATCAAAATATGTCATGTTCTTGCATCTGTTCATTTCTTTCTCACATAATTTATTCAGAAACTATTGAATACTGTGTGCCAGGTGTTGAGGCTACACTAGCAAGCAAGATACTCAAGGTCCCTGTTCTCAGACAGCTCACGGGCAAGGGCAGGGGAGGGGGGCCGGATGAGACTCTTTTAATTAAGAATTGAATGGACGAGATCATGTCAGATGATGGGAAAATGAAACACAATATTGAGGAGTAACTGGTGAAGTGTACCTTAGGTTGGCTAGTCAGGAAAGACCTCTCAGTGAAGTGCAGTGTGAGCTGTCTGTCAATAAGCAAATGGGCAGATGATTCCAAGAGGGAAGAGCAACCAAGGGCTCTGAAATGAGAAGGTGTTAGGGGTATTCAAGAAACCGAAAGAATGTAAACATGGCTGGAAGGACGTGAGCAAGGGGGCCCAGCATGCAGTTAGATTAGAGCCAAATAGGGTGCAGGTTCTGTGGGCCCTAGGGCCTGGGGAGGGGTTTGAACTTGACTCTTAAGTAGGGTGCAATGCCTTTGGAGAACAGGCAAGTGGCCTGATCTGAATTGTGGAGGACGAGGATTATATGGGTGGCAATGACAAAGGAGTGGCAACAAGAGACATGATAGGAAATGTATGTCAGTGATCCAAGAATTGATTCTTTTACCAGTTGAAATGAATGCAGGAGAAATTATTTTAAGTAGTTTTAAAAGGCATTCTGGCGCAAGGAGCTTGAAATCAATCACTAATTTTTATATAATTGACATGAGATCCCAAACATTCTTCCTTAAGTATATCTATAAACAAGTGGGGACTTACTAGTCCTTGTGCCTGGTATAGCTTCACACAGACAACAGCCAGTTCCTCAGGCTGGTGGTGATGGGCGCTTGTGATTAGAAATCTGAGCTTAAGACCAAGTTTATGAGAAACTCTCTTCCTCCCTCTCTCTCTTTTCTTTTTTCTTTTCTTTTCATCTCTTTCCCTCCCCCAACCCCTTTATTTTTTGTGTGGAAACATTTAAGTTCTACTCTCTTGGCACGTTCAATGATATAATTCAGCATTACCATATACAGTCACCATGTTTACATTAGATCATCAGATCTTATCTATCTTGTAGTTGAAAGTACATTCTTATCAAAGTTTGTACCCTTTTACAAATATATTTTTTAATAAAAATATGAATTTTAGTTTCAGTATTTCAGTAGTATATGACAGTTAACTAATTTTAAGCTGCAGACATTCACCATATTACAAACATACTTTCACAGGTCTATTTTATATGTGTTCAGATTATATTTGTGTTTTATGATTACATCGTCAAAATTTTAATTTATTTGACCTAATAGCTGGAGAAACATATGGTATACTTTTTTCTTCTGGAAAACAATTCTTAAAATTATAGCATTTTCATGAGAATCAGACAGTGTATGTACACTACTATTTCTTTTCATACTTTGCCTATCTCTTTACAAGAAAAACAATCAATAGTGCTATCAGCTCATATTTAAAAAAATCAAATCAAGTGTATTTTATGTTCAAAACTTTTTTAAGAATCTGAGCAAATGCATTTAGAATGTGAGGTGGCTTCCTTTTTATATCTGTAATTGTCTCAGAGTCTTGGCCAAAATATTGATGGAGTTTTACTGAGCCTTTTATGGGGTTATATGGAGATTATGGAGCAGCTTTATCACATTCTGTCTTTTGGTTCTTGATACTGACTTACAACTCACCTTATTATTATTTTAATCAACTCACTGTAGAATTCATTTAGAAATTTTAATCAGTTTTAGAAGTATTTATTGAGGTAATGTTTCTATCAAACACAAAAGCAGTCATTTTCTTTGTCATTTCAGTTTTTTCCATGACTAGTGACATTTTCTTATTCCTCTACCTCCTCCTCATTACTAGTAATCTTCCTTCTTTTCTTCTTCTCCATCTTCCTTTTTCCTTGGCTCTTCTCTCAAGAAACATTTAGTGTTCATTGTGTACAATGTAATGAAATTGATTCAAAAATACAAATTCTTGCATGTATTAATTTGTCAACTACAAAAAATGGTTAATGGGTAAAACTGATAGAAACTGATGCATAAAACTATTTTTGAAGTTCTAAGCTGGCTTGGAACTGAGCTAACTAACATCTCCTGCAGGACATATAAGAAAACTTTTTTTCTTCCACTTACTGATAAGTCATTTATAAATTTCCTGGGAAAATAGATCCAAAAAAGTATTAACTGTATGTTTCTTGCTCTTAGAGTTATTATCAGTTGGTAGAAGAACAAATTTCTGATACTGTAATATTAGTGGGAGTGGTAGACATTATATGAAAGAAGGTAAATACTGTATTTCACTTGTTCAACAAGCTTTCCTTGAGCTGTGAGTGTCAGATGCTTCAGGGATGCAGAGCGAGAATGAGGCATCCTGCTCCTGGGTTCTCTGAGTAGAAAAAATAGGTACAGATTGGAATTCCGAAAGCGCTGCCATGTCCATGTCATTGCAGCAGAAACAAATTCATACCTTCTGTTGTTCTATGATATAGGAACAAAAGATGGGAGTATACAATTGGGTTGATTTTAACTCTATTTTTTCCAAGCTTATGTATTAAAAAAAAAAAATACTCTTTTTTGACAGAAAAGGTTATCTTTAGAAAAAATTTTCTATTCATTATTTTAGGCAGTGGAGTATGTGGCTATATTTCAGAAACAAAGAGATCTCTGCTTGAAAATGCTTTGTGTTTTTTTTGTGTGTTTTTTTTTGTACCGGTAATGCTGGGAAAAATTACTTGACCAGGTCCTATGAGTTTTTAAAAGTCAACCTAGTAGTAAAATAATTGATTTTAAGGTGTAGTTATCACTTACTTTATAATTACAACCCTATTTAAGTCTGACATCTCAAAAAGCTGTGCTTCTGCTCTGAAAAAAACAGGAAAAAGTGTCATTTGGGTGAATCTCTTAAAGGGTATTTTCAAGTTGTGCCTAAATTTACTTTGTGAGGTTCTCTGAGGTATCAGTGCCATTGGTAGTGGTAAGAAAAGGATGTCTTTTAAACTCTATTTGGAGAACCTTCTCCTTAGGTGGTCCAAGTGAATTCATAGGGTTCATTTTTAATCCATTAAAAAGTATTATACTCATCTTTAAAGGTTTCTTACCCCATAATGCCTATCACTTTCCCAGTTGGTTTGTAAGACACACGTGAAGCCATTCTTACTCTGTTGCATCTCTGTGAGTTGAGAAAAAGAATGCCGACCAAAGCAGATCACTAAAATGCCAATTTACTTTCACATATTACAGTGAAGGACAGTTAAGCTTATGACCTTATTGCACTGTGCTTATATAACTTTCCTTGGGAATTTTTTTAATCAGGTTTATTTTCCCTTTGAGTGTGATTTCTAGTGCCCAGAAGTTTTCTTTTCAGCGGTGTTTATGTATTTAACAGAATTTTCTGAGGTGGGTACTACAGAATTTTCACAGCATGAGTTCGTTGGACTAAGACTTTGTGTATGACTTTTATCAAGTGGAAAAGTTGATGGACGTGAGCTTTAAAAATACCTTTTTGTGTGTGCTGTACATTTGAAGCTTTCGTCTATATTTCCTGTTGGGCTACAGTGTTTTCCATCGTTGCCATAAGAGAACAAAGTCAACATTAAAAAATAATTTTTTATTGAAGAATATGTTTTTCCAAGTAAAGTCACTATCAAAGAGGCTGTCATGGTGGGTCATCATTCATGTATGGCACTGTGTTGCCCTTTTGCATCTTGAGATATAAACTCTAAGTCATAGTTAAATAAATATCTATTTATTTAGAGAGAAGAAGAATGCACTCTAAAGTCAGGCAAGGTAAAAGCTTTTGAATACTGTCCCTGTGGAGGAAAAATAAGCATGTTGTTGGGTAATCCTACCATTATCCTCCATGTTGGTAATGTCCTCATAATCAACCGTCTAAGGCCCTGATCCACAGTAAAAGCTTAATATTTATGTCAACATAAAATATACCTTTAAAATGGAGCTGATACTTTTATTTCTATTTTTAATGCTGTTTGCAACACATGACACTGGAATAGAGCATAGTGGAGCCTTAACATTTATTCAGAAAACAAAATTGACAACTAAAAATTAGAATTATGTTTCATTAGACCTGGATTGGGCTAAATTGATCTCTGAAATGGCAAGGAAAGGACTCCCTTAAACTAATGTTATTAGCAAGATTTGCATTTGGGAATCAGGTGGGGGAGTCATTCTTTCCTCTACCTTGCTATAGATTATCTTGAAAGGAATTATAGATATGTAATTTAGGAAGGAACAGACCCTGTTTCTGTCCTAGGCACTTAGAATATGAAGTTTCTGGTATAAGCTGGATTATCTTGGCCAGATATCATTTGGAGAAATATGTACCTATAAATCTCCATGATATACGTAATTAGTGTTTTTGAAACAGGGTGGAGGAAGTAATTAAGATTTCATTGTGTCAGGGAAAGACTTGGAAGAGGTGCACCTTATGGAATAAATAGAGAGGAAGAGAGGGGAGGTGGGTAAACCATGAGCAATGATAGGCTCTGGGGCCAATACCTGGCTTATGAGAATTTCTAGAGTGTGTCTTGTGGCCTGTCCATCTTAGTTATTAAGTATACCTGAAAGTGATAATGTTTATTTAAAAACATTTTCCCTCAAATTTTTATTATTTCAGAGTAACCTCCCCAATGAACCTGTCCATTTTAATAGTAAGATGTGTAATTATTTTATTGAATACATTGTGGATGTTTTTTAATGCTTTAAATGATAAGCATTGGTAAATTTTAACCTTATAATATGTGCTGAAAATAATAACTCTAATATTAGAAATAACATTGTATAATCTGCTTTGAAAATTTCAGACTGCTTTTACATCTATTATCTCTTTGTATAAATCAATAAATTAGCTTATTTGAAATGAAAATTTTTTGTTTGGACTGAGTAGATTGATACCTTGAATACTTCTCCCAATGCCATCAGTTTGTACCAACCAGAAGGGCTATTAAATTTCATTTGGTTTCATGAAGGAGTCAATATTTTTTGTTTCCCTTTTTCTCATTAGCATATCTATGAATTACCTATAATGGTCAGTGCTCTATGCAGAGCTGTTAATGATTAGGACCTGTTATTTAAAGAAATAAACAAAGCTTTGACATAAGGCTGCACAAATTTAAAGGATGCACCAATTTTTCTCACTGGTGTTAGTGTAGGACCTTTACAAAGTTATCTAAATTTTTCATGTAAGTGAGTTAAAGAGATTGACTGGAGTGACTTTGTTAATATAAAAAGGTCTTTTTTTTTTAAACATTATGACTCTAAAAGGTAAGGATGAAGATGGACCAAATATCTTATTGCCTCGCTGATACTGCCTGCCAGCTGTGAGTTTTCTTACTACAATGAATCCCCTCATTTTTATTGCTGTGTACAAGGTACAGTGTTTCATTTTTCTTCCTACTTGGGCTTCCTGTAGAATGCACACCCCATATAGTTCTTTAAATTCACACTGTTGTGAGAACAAGTCAGTCTTTCTGTTCTCTCCTTTGTTAACTGCAAACCTCATGGAGGAACAGTTCTTTCGTGCCCTCCGTGAGTTTCTGGATTCAGTGCAAATTAAACACTGTAAGATTATCAGCAGGTTACAAAGGTGGAGTGTCCCTTTCTCGTTGACATTTTTGTATAACGTTGTCTTGATCTGGAAAACGCTAACCAATTCAAGTGAACTAATCGTCTCACACCCACCCCTTGTAAATTGGGTCTTCAAGTCTACCACAAAAAAAGCAGAGAGGACACATGTACAGTTTTTGCTCTCCTTAGAAGATACAAAAAAGTCACACATATAAAATGCATAGGAATTATTTTTTAATCCAAATGCCAAGTCAGATCACCTGTCCTTCACCTGCAGTGCAGCAAAATGGGGCGTGCATGGAGCTCTGTACGTACACATAACTGGGTTCAAATTTTGGTTCTGCTCATTAATAACTGGGAGACCTTGAGCAAGTTCCTTAGACTTTCCAAGTGTTCTTTCCCTGATGTATAAAAAATGTTGCAGCTCTTCTCTGTGGAGGTTGTTGTAACCTGCTGTTAATCTTACAGTGTTTAACTTGAGCAGAGTCCAGTCTAAATAAGGTAAAACTCTATAAAACACCCAACACATGTTAAATCCATTGTGGTGCTCAGTAAAAGTCAGTTGCCACTTGTGCTACTGTGTATAATCACATTAGTGACTATAACAAATAAACCCCAAATAGCCAAGTAGTAGCTTGATGAGGTCAAGTTTGTTTCTCACTTTGAAACCATCTAATCATGCAAGTGTTCCTGGTGGGCAAACAGCATTCTGGATGGTAAGTCAGAAATCCAGCTTTCTCTTGCTTTGTGGTTCTGCCCTGGCCTGAGGCTCTGGCATCCTCTGCATTTATCCTGAAGCCAGCAAAGAGAGAAGGGAGAAGGCACACCCAACTCTAAAGCTCCATAGGCAGACAGTGACACTTTGATTCTACCTAGATTTGAATAGTGCCACCTAGATGCAAAGGAACTAGGAAATGTAGTGTCAGCTGGACAACCCACTTTCTAATCACAACTGTATAGTAAATAAGTGAGAAGACAAGTACAGATGGGCAGTTCTCCTCTGCCCTACTATTTATTCCTTGCCCACCTCATTGCCTCAGAATCTATCAATTAAAACCCTGGCTAGTGACCGTATAGTGGGGAGAGGGGGAGGAGTAGATGGCATGGGTTAGGCCAGTGGTTGTAATCTTCTATAATTTGTGGCAAGTGAAGCTTTCTTACCTATATTCTATTAATAGACACATTAAAGAGTCAATATCACTTGCTTTCTTCTCTACCAGGTATTTATCTCTATTCACTTCTCAAATTTGTATTCCCCAGACCTGTAATGTAAGGCAGTTCTGCTGCATGTGTTTTTATCTAAGTGTTGACAATAAATGCAAGTCAGCAGATTTATTTATACCATTTCTAAAATATATGCTTAAACAACATTGCAAGCTGTCACAGCCAAGAGGAACCCAAGGAGATATAATGAATAAATGTAATATGTCCAGGATGGGATTCTGGAACATTAGACAAAAACTAAGAAGATGGGACTAAGTATGGACTTTAGTTAACAATAAGTATCAATATAGGTTTAGTAACTATGACAAATGTACTTTCGTAATGTAAGATTCTGGTAATAGGGGAAACTGTGTTAAGTATATGAAACTCTGTAATATTTAAATTTTCTATAAACCAAAAGCTGTTCTAAAATAACTTTGTTTTTTAAAACGTACATTGCAATCATAGTACTCTTTATAGTTGTTGATACCCATAGTATAATACTGTCATTGTTATCGACCTGGCCTCTCTTTCTTAACTTTTATCATCACTAGATAATTTTGCCTTTCCAGCGCCTAGTGGGACCTGTGTCTTATTTATAGCATCTTGCCCAGGTTTGGGTACTAGTGGGTACTCTAAGAATGTTTGCTTCCTCTTTCTTTCCTCTTCCTCCCTCGTTGCTTCTAGTAATTCTAAACAACATGAACTGTTACTTGGCTATAGAATGGATCAAGCTAATAAATCACTCAATTTTCTGTCTCCAGGAGATAATTGATATATATGGCAACATGGATCCAATGTTTGTGTGGTCCATCCTCATGTACCATCTTTAAGATGCATAAAAATGAGTAAGGCCATTTTACTTATTAAAAGAACTTGAGATTACAGGTAATTTTTTGCTCTTCTAAATTTCCCAATATGTTACTGTTTAAATTTAAAATTAAAAAAGAGTTTTCTCTATATTTAAAAGTGCCTAAAATCTATTTTGAAAGATTATTTCACATCATAGTTTCACAAATACATACAGTGAGAAAGAGAGATTAATTTCATATGTCAACACCATGAAGAGAAAAAAACACTTGTAAAAACATAATTTTCATTTTTGTTTGTTTCCTTTGGATTATTCTGACATCATTATGATGTTTTTTTTAATTTCTCCAAACACAGTTGTACCCATTTCAGCAATATTTATTTATATGTGAAAGGAAGTGGAAGTTTGAATCTACATTTGGTAACTCTTGAGATCTTATATTGATCTTAGTAGGTATTAACTTTTTAGATCAATAAGAGCCGTTATTGACCTCAAAGAAAAGTCAATATCTGCTTGTTAATTTGCAGCTTGAAAATTTCATACATTTTGTTCTTCATTATTATCCTACTTATTTCAGTCTTAAAAAAAAAAATGTCTTTACTATTTCTACCAAGGGATCATGTCAAAACATTTTAGTTTTGGTGTTCAAGGAGATGATCATTGGACATGGTAGTCATTCATGAGCAGTTCATTTTAGTTTCTTATAAAATTACAACTGGCTGAGATTCAGGCTATTCAGGAAAAGGAAATATACTCAATTATATTTTATTCAATACAGTTTTTAACATTTCAGAAACAATGTTAAATAATTTATAGCTCATAGCAGGAATATTCTGACATATATGTGGGAAATAAAAATAAATTTAAATTGGAAATAAGTGGTCTAAAAAGCAATTAATAATGTTTTTTTACTTTTTCATGTATAAATGAAAAAGATCAGTGCAGACAAATGTTCAGTATGTACTTTTCATGTGGATAAATATGAAAAGCTTTTAGGTAAGAACTTCTGTGCATTTGAATTTTAGAGACCTGTGCTTCTGAAGTTTTATTAAGTGTTTAAGTTGAGAGTATTAGTAGAGAAGTGGCTTTTCACATCATTGTTGTTTTGTATATTAACATGGAAATGTCAAGTTTTGCATAACTTGAAATGTCTTAAAATTGCCTATTGCTGGAATTCAAATGTCAGAACAATACTTCTGCACATATATGACTCTGATATTTCAACTCTTAAAAACCTCATAAATGATTCAGTATCACTTTTGGCCTTGTTATAATATAACTTTAAAAAGAGGTAGAACAATTTAAATCTGGTGTAGGAAGTGGTAGTCTCATTCAGTTCAGGAATAAAGCACTAATCTCTCAACCTATTAGTGATTATTCATCTCTTTTTTGAAAATATGTAGCCATTTTGGTGAAGAATTTGAGTTTTAATAAGGATTCTTTCAGGTTTTTCCACCATTGCAAAAATGAAGTTATTTTATTTTTGAGCACCAGGGTTGGCTTATATCTTACCCTATTTTGTGGTATTTGTTCGTGGCATCCTCAATATTAAAAAAAACTTTTTTTTTTTTCTTAAAGAGATGAATGCTTTCTAGGACATAAATGATAATCAGAGGCCAAATGACCTATAGAAATAAACCTTCTACTATTAATTTACTCTTCTAAAGTTTGCACAGCATCCATACATTTAAAACAGTAAATTCCAGAGCTGGAATGAGTGTTAGAGGTGTCAAACCTGACTTTGTCATTGTTTACAGAAAACTGAATCTTGATATCTAGTCCCTATTTATTGCTATTTGGTTTAATTTTAAAATTAAAAAACCTCAAATATTATTGATCATTACTGATATATTAATAATTTGAAATAAAATACTCTCACTAGCCCCATATTTTTGTATTATTTATTTTTTTATGAAAACGTTTTTACCCCAAGGGAACTTTATCACTTGAAGAGGTGAGGCTTATTTTTATACATGTTCTTATAGCCTTTTACTTCTTTTTCTAGGATATAAAGTTATGACAAAACACACCAACATTTCAATATGATATAACTAATATGTCTGGGGTCTTACTATTCCACTAGGGTCATAGCTTTGACTGTGTACCATGGCATGTTTCATTTTTCCTGTACTAGGAGATTAGTGGAAAATAAGCTCTGTAAATTAAATTTTATTGCAAAATTATCTTCCGATGTTCAGCGGCAAAGATAATATTAAGTGATAAGGCTGGAGTGGGTTTCGTATATAGCAATTACAACATGAAGACTGCAATCTAAGTGAAAATATTGTTCAAGATTTCCTATAATCTGTAGAAACCTTCATTTTAGGGATACATTTAATGTTGTCTCATGTTATACAGGTGATTATAATACCTAAGGCATATTACAGTTTTAAAGCAGCATTGCTGAATAATTTCAATGGCCATTTATATATGGTAAGAGGTACAAATTTATAAATACATATATGAAATATATATATATTTCATACCTTTAAAATTGTTATCTTTTCAGAAAATCTCTCCACTACTGGAGATCTTTTTATAAAGCTTGCTTTGTCCAGTGTGCCCATCTTTCTCTTCAGATAACTGCATATAAAAGTTCAGATTGAAAGGTCAGTCCACTGTGTATTTTACTCTCACCTTGGCACATGTAAAGAGGGATTTTATTCCAAGTGTTCATTATGTAGTGGAAGAAGTGTCTGGTCCTTTAATAACATTACACCTCAACTCTTGATTTTGGCCTATACATAGCACTTACAAAGAACAAAGACATTATTTCTAAACTATATGGAAAATACAAGTAAACTTGAAGGAGAAAGTATGTGTGTGGGGAAAGCTGGGATGGCTCAGCGGGTAAAGCGCTCGCTTTGAAGCCCTGAGGACCGAGGATTGAATCCCGGCCCCAGCCCATGCAGACCCACGTGCTGAACTGGGGTGTGCCCCCAGTTCAGTTCTTGCCGGGAGCTATGCTGGAGGCTCCTGGCCCAGTTCCTGCCCTGTGCAGCCCTGTGCCCGCCTGTGGAGTGAAACTATATGGAAAACCAATGTCAACTATGGAGACTGCTCTGGGCCCTCCCCCTTCTCTCTGTCTCTCTCTGCCTCTGTTTCTCTCTGTCAAAAGTCAATAAAATAAATCTTTAAAAAAAAAAGAAAATATGTGTGTGTGCATATGTGCCCTTGTGTGTACATACTCTCCCCCCAAAAAAATCCAGTCCATGTGTGTTTCCTGGCCTTATGTTCTTTCCCACAAATCACTCAGTACCATTTAGTGTGTGTCTGATATGAGCAAATTAGTGACCCAAGGTATAGAGAATGGTAAAAATAGATAATGGCACTGGGGCTTCATCCTAAACACTTGAACATCCAATAATATTGCATGGCAGAAATTATTAAAGGGATCTGTTTTTTACCTAATATGCAGAGGACCCTGTCAAATCATTTTTTTTAAGCCATCATCTTTAATAGTCACCTAAAAGAAGTTAATAGTTCAAAAGAAGTTACTTTTTATTTTACACAGGGAGCTTGGAAAAGATAGCTTATTGGTTCAGTGTACATAAATACTTATCAGAGACTTACCACATAACCGTTATATTAGGCAATTCATCCAGCTAAATCGACTCTCATACCATCATGCACGAGGACTGTGGAGGTTTATCAAGATAAAAACAGCCCATTAAGAACTGATCTGAACCAGTTTCGAGAAGCAGAGCCTGAGACCTGGCCCATGAGGCTTTGGCTAGGAAAAGTTCACTCAGCCCTGGGCATAGACCAGCTCCACAGGCCCCAACTTTATTAGTGTGGAGATAAGCTGATTAGGTCTTGTCAATCAAAGGTGCCCATATCTCAATTGAGAGATGCACACTCTCTCAATTTTTCTTTAAGCATTGAAGCAGGCAACAAAGACAGAGATGTGTGGTATGCATCCCTATGGTTGTCGCCAGGCAGGGTGCAAGGGTCCTGTGATGATGCGATGACTGTATTAAAGAGTACATCAATTTGTTTTAAAGTGTTTTGATTTTTTATGGTGGCATTAAGAGAGAGAACATTGTGGTTGCAGCTTTACTAGAAAGCAAAGAGTTCTAGAAGAAGGAAAAAAAAAAGTGTTTCTTTGAAGCCTACCAGGGCTTTGAATCTTGCTGTGCCAATGGGCGCTTAAGTGCTTTCATAACTGGCAACCTCAGACCCATCATCAGCTTAGGGACTACCTTTTTCTCCACATTATTCATTTAGAGGAATAGGTGGGGGAAGTGTTTAAATTGGCCTAAGTGATATTAATGTTTATTGACTACAAGCTTTTATTTTTGTAAATGATTTAAGATTTTGGATGAAATTATAATGTGTTGGTTATACTGATGTGCCCTAATTCAGTTGTAAAGAACAGAGATACTACTAAATGTTCCCCAACCACAGGCTTGCAACTTTGTTAATTGTTTTATGCACGGGAAGGAATGCCTTGACTTATGTATCCGGAAGAGAAACCTACCTAATAAATAACAGGCTGTCAAAATAGAATTCTGTAGGGCTTCCACCTGAGACCGCATCATCTAGTCAGTACTGAGAAAAAGGTAGAGTGATGGTGTGTTGAGAAAAAGGTAGGGGGAAAACCTGGCCTTTTGTTCTTCACATCTGAAGTTTGCTCACTGCAGGCCTCCTTCCCACTTCAAATGCAACAACGGAAAGGAGCCTTTCCTCTTCTTCCCTCTCCCCACACGCACCGTCCACCCCCCGCCCCTCGCCCCCCACTGCAATCCTCCACAGCCACGTTGCCACAGTGGATTATCTCTTTACAGCTCTTCTTCCCTTCACTCCATCCATGTTCCACTAACCAGTCAGGCAGCCCTCTTAGGAAAGACTAGTGCTTGTTTCAGTAAAATATGAATTCTATATACAGATCTATCCAGCCATTCTAGATGTTACTTGCCACAGAACAGAAAGGCATTCATACTCCCCACACTTCGATGCCTTTATTGGGCGTCCTGTGAGAAAAACAAAAATGTTAGGAGATGAAGACAGGACTAGTTGTAGTGTCTGAAATGGAAAAGGCATTCCATCTGCACAGTTGATTAGCCAGAGTGGACACACTGATAAGTAGGCATGTGTGTCATGCGCATGTATATGAATGTGTCTAGCTTTTAGGACATGAGATAGTAACAGCCAGTTGGTCACCGGGTCTCTACTGACCCAGACATGGGTAATTGCAATGATGGCTCTGTTCCAAAGAGTATATGATCTTGTAGTATCTTCTGAATTGTTAGAAAGATGAGGGTCAGTGATACTTACAAATAGGTATACTTTACTATTGTATGTAAAGCGTTTCTATTCAGGATTCATGGCTTTAAGATATTTCATTACTTCATTTATTGTAATATCAATAAGGTCTTCAGCATACTTATTTTTTATAAGAAAAAATTAACATGCATCTTTCTAGAAATACTTTTTTTAAAATAAATAAATATATATATATCAGTACATTCACATTTTTGGACATGTGTATCTGTTTCTATTCTATGTAAGGAACTTGGGTAAGCTCCTTCTCCCTCCTCGTTTAGGTTTCTAGCTTAATGTTAGTTCTTCAGAGACCACTCTCCTGACCACTACAGTTAAAGCAACTTTCCCTCATGTGTTATCAGGCCCTCTCCCATAGCATTGACCATGACTAGGGATAATCCATAACTTGATTTTTGCTCGTCTTCTCCAGACAAATGTAAGCTTTCTGAGGGGCATTTTGTTGACTGAATGAAAGAAGTGGGCAACTCTGTTCCTTTATTAGAAAGAAAAGTGCTTATTTTTTAAAGTTTCCCACTAACCTTTAGTATTACAATAACTATAGCCATTTTCCAGACCACCTGTTAGGCGATATACTGTGGATTTGTGACATTTTAGGATTTGGCTTCATCTGTCTCTCATTGTGTTGAAGTTCTTAATACATTCAAGTAGTTATCTGAAAAATATCATTGCACATGGTTTTTTAAAAGAATATTGCATATTACTTGGTAAAGTGATAATTAGGAAAAGTATACTCTACTTTGCTAGTTCACTATGCCGCTGGTGTGTGCATGTTAATAAGCATTTGGCGGTAAAGATTTGAGACCAATAATGAGTCTGGATTCTCTTTAATTTACTGTGTACTGTAGTTGTTGAGCTTTGTTTTTCTCTGCCATTTACCAATTATAATTTCATAGGTTTACTTTGGAATTGTTTTTAGGCTATAAAATTAATAGTGGAAATTAGGTTGCTATATAATAACGTTGCCTTATCTTGTGTTCAAGTATAATGTTTGTTTCACTGAAATCTTGAAACAAGGAGTATGGGAAAAAATGATTGGACTAAGAGGCATTTGCTAATAGTGGCTTTGTAGTTTTATAAAACTCAGTTTTCCACTTTATCATCTGATGAATAAAGCACATAACCATCTCTCTTTTGTTGCCTATAAGGATACAACAAATAAATTATTTAACATGAAGCTGTAAACATCTTCAATTCCTAGCAGTGATTTCAGAAAATTATTTTTTATTAAATGTAGGAGCTGAACTCAAAAGGGAATAAGATATTTTAACGTGATTCTCTGATCACTGATAACTGAAAAATTCTAGTTGAATAATATAGGGAATTACACACTGAAATAGATCATACTTAGAATCAGCATTTGAAAAAGTAATCCTCAGAAAAAGTCTTTAAAGAATGAATTCAGGGATACACTATAAATGTATTGAAGAATATTATAAACTAAAGACTACTTACTATCCCTTATTTCCCCCCTCAGAAATATTTTTCATCAATAAAGAAATACTTTTTTGAGTTGCTTTTAACATCAACATTTCACCCCCCAAATTAAAAAATCTATCATCAAACTGTCTTTATAATATACCTAAATTTATTAATGCCACTGGATGTTCTTAGCCCCTGAGACATGACTTTTTTATTTCATAAAGGCAGAAGTAGTATTCTGAATTGTGTGCTAAACTATTTAGGAGAATAACAAAATTTTAAATAAATAACATCAAATGCTTTTCTTTTTTTTTGCTTCTCAAATGACCTTTTAAGTAGTTGTCATACAGAATATCCCTGATTTATCATGAGCTAACAGACATAACTTAAGACACTGAAGGTTTAAAGCATCATCATTAAACTACCAAAATTCAAAAAGCAATGATGTTTTATTATGTAAAAACAATCTGTATTTGTTTCATATTCTTCCTTGAGGCATTAGTATTTGTTCAAGAATTAGAGGGCCCTGATGTTCTATTTCTTTGTGTTTACCTTACAATTCTGCTTGACAATGTTTGTTTCTGAATATAAGTATGAAGTGTGAGTATATTTAGGGTAATTGAGTCATTATTACCAGTTAGATCATCTTTTAGGGTGTTGCATTTTTCTATGTAACAAATACCAAGTAAGTTATAGAAATGCAAGGGATTAGGAAGCAGTTTTGTCTTTTAATGCATGTGTGTATATTTGTGTGTGTGTGTGCATGTATATATAACTAGATAAAATAGATTTTCTTTCATAACACCATCTAAGTGTCTCTTGATTCAGATAGTTTTATCATAGCAATCACATGCTGTAGGGAGCTCTTTTGTATCATTTATAATAACTAAAACACAGTCATCTTTTTGAGGGAGAAAAAGAGAGAGAAGAGGCGAAAGGTGGAATTTGAAAAGGGCGGGGGGAAGTCGGTTCCTGTGCCTTCCCTGCGGCTGAACTGTTTATCACTCTATCCTCATTCGATAAAAGTGAATTTTATAATAAAATTTTTCCTAATCGGGCACTGTCAGTGGAGGTGTCTTATCGCTGAGAGGAAAATGACACCGATCCTATCGGAAAACAGAAACGATGTCACCATGTTCCCAATCACAGCTCTTCAGCCCCCATATCTACCTTCTCCACAAACACCAAGCAGTGCTTTTTTCATAAGAACATCAAAACCCAGCAAAGTCATTAAAATTGCACCCGCGTAGAGTTGCCGGGACCAGCCGCACTAGCGCAAAATGGGATGTGGGAAAACAGACTCTCTAAATGTGCTAATTCCATTGTCACGTGTTTACGGCTTAATTTTAATCAGTTAAAAAAGCCACACATTGCAGTAAATTGGCATTATCTTCTGTGACACCAGAGGACACAGTTGGTTCAAGGATTTAGAGGGTCACTGGCAGCAGTATATAGTATTACAGACAAAGTATTTTTACGCTTGAACTACGGTAGCTAAGGTACAATCCCCAGTTAAGACCACAGACAAAGACCATAACCCACACTGCACTAAGTTCATCTTGCAGACCACCTTCATCCGTGGTGGATTTTGTATGCAAGACAAAGAATTTGGAGAATTTTTTAAAGAGTAATTTATTCATCATATAAAAAAAATTTAAAGTAGCCTTTCAGTGCGGTAGCCTTATTGCACACTTGGCAGTAGACCAAATGGTCTTTCCAGAGGTCCTGTCTGTAGACTTTTTTTCCAGGCCTGATGTTTCACTGACTGTGTTTACATTGACCATTCAACTTGCGAGCCTAAACAAAGATGCATTAACATGCTTGAGGAAATGCAAACAAAAAATAGTGTCATTGACCATTGTTGAAGGCCAACAATGAAAGACTATCTCTAATGGTCTTAATTTATTAATGTCAAATTAGCACCAATATATTTTTACACCATTAAGTTCAGAAATTGTTGAAGTAGAAACTACTGGCAAATTTAATTTTAATTTGTTCCATGGGGTTATTCTTAGGATATACATATCTCTATTTCAAAGCAGAATAATCCCTTAGACATGGACGGGCTATTCTGCATAAGAATATCTATGAATAGTTTTTGGACAAAAAGATTTATTTTCCATCGCAAGGTGTAAGATGCCACTACTGTCCTCAAATTTAATATTTTAGCTTTGTAAATTCTCAATACATTTACAATATAGTTTTAAAACATTAGACATCATAAAGGTTTTTTCTTTAAGCCTACAGTGATTAAAATATTTACTAAAATGTTAAAAATTGTCAAACCTCTGTTGTTTGTGAAATGACTGTAAGTGGAAAAATCTCAGTTTCATCCTGAAACTCATTTGTTTTCTTTTTTAATTGACAAATCTGACCTTGAGGGAGGCAAACAATAAATGTAACCACAACTTTTATGGAATGAAAAGACATTTTGAAATTAAATCATTTGGCAGTGACTGCAAAAAAACAATAAACATTTGAGTGTTTTTTGTTTTAGTTTTGTTCAACACTTTGTTGATTTCTATATACCAAAAGCAATAGAAGGAAAAGATGAAGTAATAGACCAAAGAAATCATTTTTCAGTGCATTGTGCTTATATCTTCACTATGAGTTTAGTTTTCTATAGTCAATGTCAAATTGATCAGACCTCTGTTGTTTAATTGAAGTACTTAAAAAAAAAATCTTGAATTGTGAATTTAAAATGGTTAAGTTGTAGTGTCATTAAAACAGTTTATTTTTTCTTGCACTTGCTTTACCACAGAGGCTGTCCGAGTTATTGTACCTCTCCATGTTTAAACAGCTTGAGTAAATTTACAGGGTCACTTTTTTTTTTCATTCTTTCTTTTTTTAATAATGGAGAAGAGGAATGAGAGCAAATTTTGAACCCAATTCTTTTCTATGTTAGGATTAGCAGCCAACTGCATGAAGCGGGAAAAGTTGAGGCTATATGGAAAGGACTTCCCTATATGGTGGCTCTTTCTTGGCTGTTTAAAGGAGACACAAAAAATATCAGAAAAGTTAACTGTGTACAATGGAATGCTGGCTTTCATCACATGTCTGAAAAATGATTTCATTGATTCTGCTCATACCCTACGAGTAGCTATGGATCTAGGTTAATGATTTTTTTTTCTTTATTCTTTTTGAGGAGATGGGCTAGTTTAAATTTTCAAATATACATCTATATTTTTTCCTCATTGTATGTCAATTTAAAAATTATGTGGGAGATAATTGTTATGTGCAGCCTTTAAGAAAAACAGTCTCCTCCCCTTCCCCATCTATGTTTGACTGGAGAGTCATGGAATATGTTGATTGAGGGAGATTGTGGAAGGAAATGTATTTATCAAGTTTCATACATGAGGTAGCAGAACAAGTTTTATTTAGTTTCCTATTACTGTAAAACAACGGGCCTCTGTTTAATTAACCTAATACAGTTGTTAAATTGCAGTAATATTCCTGATTTAAAATTTGTAATGTATGTACTTAGTGTCTTTGGGGGAAAGACTCTTTTGAAGAGATTACAAATCAGTGTCCTCTGTTAACCTGAAACAACTATTAAAAATTAACTCAGCCACAAAATATCGTGCTTCTTTAGATTTTTGGTAATGGAGGAAATAAAAAATTTTCAGATTTGTTCAGAGTCTATTTAAAACCAATTTAAAATGCTAATGCTTCATGTTTAATGACAAAGACATTTTTATTTACATTTTATTTATATTTACTCTCATTTTATTTTAAGTAGTTTTGCAAAAAGCAGTGAATGTCGTCATGCAATAGAGACTGAATTATTTCATGTATACCTCTTATTTTTCCGTACCACAGTCTAATTGTAAACCCTTTTTATGACTGGAAATATGCACCTCAGTTCATGTTGTGTTATACTTTTCAACACCTAGGCTGCGCCATTGAGCCACCAGTCAAAGAAATGTTTCTCATGCTGCCTGTAGTGCAGGGAAATGGAAATGTCAGTAAATGGAAATGAAAAGTACTGGCTGGCAGCTTTTTAAATATTTGTTACTATAATTGATATAGAAACAAGCATATTTTGATATACCCAACATTTCGAATCTTTGTTATTTTCTAATAATTTTAAATTTAATGCTGTTTAAAAACAGTTATTCTTTCCAGTTTTAAGCATTTATTATCTGCCATAGATGTTAGTAAATGTACAAGAAAGACATAAATCTATGTGAAATACAATTTTTAACTTAAATGTGAAGTCGTTTTAGTATTTATTTGACTGAAGACTATTTTAAATTATTGTAATTTGAAAGACAAACACTAAAGTAACTTTGAAGTGTCAAATATAATTAACACGAATATGTGCTTGGAAATTTTAAAATCTATTTGAAATCAATTTAACTCCAATATCTGCGTAAGAAATTTGTGAAGACAAGGTGAATATTGCTCCTTCCCTAATGAAAGATAAGAAACTGTTAAATACCTTAAAATGATAGATTTAAAATATTTACAACTACATTACATTTTAACCTGAAGTTCCTCAACTTTTATATGTTGGAAAATAAATTTTAAGTATAATCAATTACTTTTGTTAAATACATGCAAAACAAAATTTTATTATAGAGTTCAACATCGTTCTTTAATCTTTGCATTTTATAGATCTGCAGATTCTGAAAACAGACCTCTGGGACTATTTCTCTGAATAAAAACATTTTGTGAGAATCAGTGTTTTTTATTTAATAGAGTGACTATTGACCAAAAAGTGAGTTATTGCTCTCTGCTAATTGTGGAGAAGTTTGTGATTGAGAATTTAAGCAATGATATTTATGATTAACACCTGGCAAAAGTTACAAATGTGTGTTTTTGTCAAGAGTGGTTCTGGCTGGGTCCCCAGCACGCAAATCCCCACATACTCAGGCCCAGAAATGCCACCTCATGACATCCCATGGCTTCATATGAGAATCTATAGGGAAGTTTCCAGAAAGTTTGTTCATCAGACAGTTATGTGTTGAGGAGGTCTTCCTTGGTGTTTAACCTGAAGCTAACTTGCTACCAATTTGAACATAGTATCTCAGTTTATCATAAGAAAAAAATGTTACTCAGAACTTATAAAAATCTATTCTGTGTAGCACAATATATTTTCACAAAACACTATTTTTGTAGTTTATAATGTAATTTACATTATAAATTGTGATTTGTTAGGAGTATGATTTTTACTAGTTTATGTATTCATAAATGAATGACAGTTCTATTTTTCATTACCAAGAATAATATGATGTGAAAATTAATTATTGCTTACAATCATATAATCTTCATTTTTTTTAAGAAAAATAAGTCTGTGATATCAAATAATCATATTAGAATTAACAGAGTGATTTGAAATTTACTGTTTAAGGCTAACATGTACTTTATTTCATAGTATATTTTATGCAATTATTTTATTTTTCTGATAGTGAATAGTGGTATCAAAGCAAAGTAGTATAATTGAGAAAGATCGTTCTTGTAACTGAAACTATGTATTGAGAATTTGCAAAGTTTGATCATTGATATTGCTAGTCTATTATTTATAGAATACCTCTATGGTATGTTTATGAGATAGTAAGTATTGCGTTGGTGATTTGTCCAGATCCAAAGGTTTAACAAATTTATTCCAAAGTCTTTGGTAGAACATATTTCTCTGTTAATGACCTTAGATTATCTGGATATTTCTGGAAAGGTGGAGCATTTTAGCTGAAGAGAAGTATTAAAAATTAGTACTTAACTACTAAGGCATACGTCTTTGTAGTCACAACTAGATTGGTCTTTGTGTGTTACTGCATCTTCAAATGACAAGATAGATTTTGAATATTTAGCAGTTATGTTTGTGATCATCTCACTTAAAATAAGGCTATGTAATTGATGCAGAATTTATTATGGGCCCCAACGTGATACTTGATATCTGTTTCAGAGCCTCTGATACCGAAATGTTAAGAGAAATAGGCTATACATGTTAAGATACTATAGACAGAGTGGGCGGAAAGTGTGTGGTCTCAAATATAAGCACCAAATTACAAATCCCAGAAGGAATTACACACACAAAGAAGTGATGGGGCTGCTTTTCATATTTGCAGCTCTGTGTACCTGTGCTCCAGGTGTGGAGCCAAGAGAATTGTCTACTAAATAATGGCAAAGAATTCTCCTTTGAAATGTTGAAGAATTCTAGGTAAGATCCTCAGTCTTATAACAATCACCAAGAGCTAAGAATTACCAGATGCAATTATGTTCTCCCCTTGAAATTCATTTAAGTGGTCATGTTTTATTGTGCTGTTTATTCATATTGGGGAATATCAGGACCTCCCTCATTTTCTCCTCCTGCTTCTTGTAACTCTCCTTTGACCACCTCTTCTTTGTGCTTCTCTGCCGCGGAGCAGACCCACTCAAGAGGTGAAGCTCAAATGGATTAATTATTTGCCTTCATGAAATCCTGAGAATAGATTTGTTGAAAAGGGGGACAACCATTTACTGAGTGCCTGCTGTGACCGAACATACACTGCATTTGATCTTCATGATTATCTTAGAAGTTAGGTGCTATTGTCTCCGTTGTACAAATAAGAAAACTGAGGTCCAGAAAAGTTAAGTACCTGATCCAAGTGAGGGAGCAGCCTAATTAATTATCCTAATTGACTTCTAGTATAGAAAACAGAATTGAAAGATAAGTTGGAATACCTCTTGAGTTAACACTTTGAAAACAGAGGTAGGTATTTGGCCCTCTCTGTGGAGCCAGCTCCCCCGGCAGTGTTATCTTTAATGCTGGGAGCAGAAATCTGTACATTGGTGAGAATGAGAACTGCCTAGCAATGAGGGTACCCAGGGCAAGTTTTCTAAGGTGATGATGTGATATTGCTACAAGCATGGTTCTGAACATGGGTAAATACCTGCATCTGCACCTCTTGGGTACTTAGTAACAGTGTGGCTTCCTGTGGCCCAGCACTAGTTGACCAGATCACAATCTCCGGAGGTATGGCCCAGGCCACTTCTAAGAAGTCACTTCAGCTGCTTCTGAAGCACACTAACTCCTAAAGGCTATTGCTAGCATATATGAAGCATGTATGAATCTGGGAGAATCTACTTTGAAACCTAACATACTTGTCTGCAGTGTCTGTTTTTCTCTAGAGAATTTTCTTTTCTGTGTACAGTGTCCATTTAGTACCACCAATTAATTCCTTGCATTTTGCTGCTCAGACATTCAAAGACATAATTAAGGGGATTTCTTCTTTAAAAGCCTACTGCACAGTATCTCACACAATTATATAGTTGTTTATATATTGGTCCTTTTTCAAATATAAAGTGAAATGTTACCCTAAATAGCATCGTATTAAAATATAAGACTATCTTTTGTGAAAAGTGAAGTTGGGTCATACATCTGGGAATCCAACAAACTGAACTGTGTACAAAATTTTTTAAGTTTGGAAACTGATAGCTGCCGGAAGGTCTCATATTTAAGGTCAGTTTTCCTGTTTCCTTCATTTTTGCCCTGTGGCAAAGCAAACTAAGACTTTCTATAGAAAAAAAGAAAAGAAAAACCAATGTTAGCAGTCCAATAGTAAAGGGATGATAAAGACTGAGCCTGAAATTTGTAATCTTTTGGGATATTGGAATAATCTAATTTTCAGTTGGATGAAGAGAGAGTATATTTCAGATTAAAAGTTCTGTCAATGTTGACCCATATTTTGAGAATAAGCAAAAGTACTGGCACTTATAATGAAGGGAAACGAAGTGTTTAAATAAAGTACTTAAATTTCTAAGTGAAACATTGTTCACATCACAGGCTGAGTGTCTCTGTGTGCATTTCTCTAAAGTGGCTAATATGCGAACTGAGTTTCACACTCATTTTTTCACCAAGTTCTGGTGTCAGTAGGGAAAGTCCACACATTTTGTCTCATTGAAATTATGATTTGTCCTAGAATTTTTCCTTCCTAGCTTTTGCTGAAAGAACTGTGGTAAGAGAGTTAACAATAATAGGCTAATCATAACATTGCTGGTAAACCTTTATTGAGCAGTTACTGTGTGCCAGGCACCATGTTAAAGAGTTTACATAGATTATTTTGTTTAATTCTGAAACAACCCTCTCAGTATTATTTTCATCTCCACTTTAGAGATGAGAAAAATCAATAATCACTGCAGCTAATATTTATCAGGCATCTTCTGTATGTTGAGTACTATACTGTATTATTGCCTATGCTATCTTAATCTTCAAAGCATTCTCTTTGTGGTATATGGTTATTTATGTTTTTTTCACACATAAGGAAACTGAAGTTGGGAGACCAAGTAACTTATTCAAACTGACACAACTGGTAGACGTTAGAGATTCTAGACCTCCTGATTCCCCATTCTACTTTATGTTTATCCTAAGCTACATTTAATATCAACGCATCTTGTTTGTTTGTTTTTCCATGTTTAAACTTCAAAGAAAAGCTTTGTAGCTTGTGTAGTCAGTGATTCATTCATCCTGAGGAAATTAATTCTTCTCTAGGGGAATAACATGGCCTTGGAAAGGTATCTTAGGATGCCTCAGAAACACCCACAACAAAAACATGCTTTATGAGGTTGTGGTGGAGAGCACATGCTTGCATTAGACCTCTGTTTTAAGTTCTGCACTTTCCCTTTATTAGCTGTGTGACTGCAGAACTGATCTCTGGGCATCTCAATTTCATCATCAGTAAAATGAAGATAATAGCATTGTTGTGTACTAATGAAAGGTATTAGTGGTGCTGGGTGTTGTTGATATTTCCTCTACATTTAAATCTTTGAAAAGGTTGGTTTTTGCAGTTCTTTAGTTGTTTACTTATTTTATTTCTCAACACTCAGTAGAGGGTTAAAGTAAGAAGGATAGACACCGTGAAATAAGAGAATTACCATTAAAGAAAGCAAGTCATAAAACAGCCTTTAAGCAATCAAATAATGGCTACCAATAAGTCAATAAAGAAATGGAAATGTTCTCTATCCTTTGTTTAAGGAGACAATGAAGTGTACTTTAATGGTATATTTTAGAAGATCCTCATTAATTAATCAAAAAAAATGTTGCTTGAAGTTAAATCAGTTTTCATTATCTGGAAAGTTCTCTTCCTAAAACACCCCATTTCACCACAATACGAGATAAATAAGTTGTTACCCAATCTCTATAGTGCTTTAAGCTTATTAGGAGTGACAGGCCCAAATGCTGTGAGGTTTGCGCATATAATGTAGCGAGTTGTGTTCAATGTAGTGAGTTGTGCTCGTTGTAGCTGAACTTGAGAAAGCATGGCCCCACCTAAGAATATTTGGTGTTTAAAAATATTGTGCTGACCGAACAGTTGTGATGAAGGTCACATTCAACTCAAAGTTCATAGCCCCTGGAATGAATTGCATTCATGGCCCTTGATGCTCAGTGGCTGTGTGCATGTTCACTTTGTGTGCTATTTGACCCAATTCTTTTTTTTTAAGCGTTTTTTTTTTTTAATCTTTTTATATTTATAGAGAGTAATTATTTTATCTTCAGTGCATATTTATTTTTATTTTACTTTTGACAGAAAGAGAGAGAGATAGAGACAGAGACAGCTAGAGAACCGAACTGTGGGAACTCCCCAGTTCAGCATGTGGGTCCGCCTGGGCCGGAGCCGGGATTCGATCCTCGGTCCTCGGGGCTTCAAAGTGAGCGCTCAACCCGCTGAGCCGTCCCGGCTTTTCCCAATGACCCAATTCTTGAAAGAGTCTAAGCACTTTGGGAGTCAAGACTGAGCCTTAGACCTCTCTATTGCCCCCTTTTCCTGCCCTGTGGCCTGCACTAAATGGGTATGCAACTTTTGCTGATGACAGAGAGTGTGTTTATTAGAAAAAACCATATCCATAAAATCCACCAAACGATATCCATGCAATTGTTTCATTATTTTGCATAAAAGGACCCTGTTTATATGTTTGGTGAAAATATTTAATCTCTAAGTACTGGAAAGGTAATAGTAGATCACAAAGGAGATTTACTCAGCTGCTATGTATCCTGCTTCCCTGGGAGGCAATGTAATATACATGGAAAGACCATGGAATCAAAAAGATCCAAAATTTAATTTCAACTTCACTATGCACTATTTATGTGGATTTAGAAAATTCTGTAGATCCTTCTACTTCTGGAGATCCTATGTTTTCTAGCAAGCTCAAAAATGCATTAAAAATAGATGTTAGTGGAAGTACAGAACAGCAAATCTGTCAATGCCTTGAAGAAATGAGGCAGTATTCTTATTCTGATAAGCAATGAAACAACCCCTTTGTATTTTTTTTCTTTTCTTTCTTTAAAATGAAATAGAACACAGGCCAGACTCCACTTTAACGCTGGCTTTGTACTTTAACCATGTTCCCCATAAGCTTCAGGATATGGTAAAATAAGTTGTTAGATTCCTTTTCTGAATGTAACCTTTTATTCTGGTACATCTCAACTGGTTCCTAGTGAATATATCCTGTTAATTCCTTTTTTGCTGAGTTATTTCATTAACAGTACTTATTGTATTCTTTAATATCATAGGTTCCTAGATATATGAGTTAGAAAAACTAAAATCAAATAAACCAAGTGACGAGCACTAGATTAGGCACAGTGAGGATCATGAACCTATTAGGCAAGGCAGAGAATGAAAGTGGTGTGTACAGTGTACAGTAATTGATGTCAGCAAGGCTTCAGTGTCCTGCTCTAATTATAGAAATTCCCAGAGGTACCAAGGAAAATGCTAGATGAATTTGACTTGTCTGGTACTAGATTCTATTGATGAATTATTTGAATGGTGATCCACATTAATGAACCCCAATATTTGCATTTTCTCTTGAAATGATTTTGCTCAACCCTTTCATTTTAACAGATAAGATCATTAAGGCTCTGATTTGTTAAGTGACTTCAACATGTTTACATGACTAGTTAGTGGTAGAAGAAACAATATAATTCCAGATCCCTGTGTACTTTCTTCATTAACATGCACTTTCCATGACCACAGGGACCTTGTATGGTTTGCTCACCACTGTATGTCCCTTTGGTGCTAGTTGTAGACACTAAATTAAATATCTGTGGAATAAATGATTGATTTTTCTCTTGAGACTTCTTGCCCTAAAAATCTGTTTGCTTTCCCTCACCTGATGATGTCTTTCCATGGCACTGAAAACTGATGCAAATTGGGTAGTGTTCCTGTAGCTCATCTTCAGCTTCTGATTTACTGATACATATATGGAATTTATGGATATTTTCATTATAATCTTTGTAGATGTTTTCATAAATGTACAAATCAAGATATTCTTCCTGCATATTTAAATACCACTACCACTGATATTTATCTTCTCTTTGCAAGAGTAGATTTTGATAGCATGTAGAGGTAAGCAGCTTTCTGCTTTCCTCAGCATACGTTTGTTCTTGTCCCAAATGTTTGTTTCATCTTAGTAGCTGTTGTGTATGTCCTCCAGGGAAACATACTGGCTATATTTTATAGCTATTTCATATTTATATTAATTCAACTATATGTTAAATTAATACCACCTTCATTTAAATTAGGAAGTTTTAAAATAATCACAGAACTAAATTACATCTTTCTTTATGAAATTAATTAATGTTTAACATATACTTTGAAGGATAGCACTGTTATTCTTGTGGTTGTTTACGAAGATACATTCATAACATCATTTCATTGTTTTGTTTATTTTCTGGGCAACACTGATAGGCTTCATGTTTTTAAGCATTTAGATTGTTCTGTTAAATTAATACTATTTCATTATTTTAAATCGGGGTGTTTAATCTTTTAGCTTCCCTAGGCCACTTTGGAAAAAAGAAGAATTGTCTTGGGCCACACATAAAACAGACTAACACTAATGATAGCTGATGAATTTTAAAAAATTGCAAAAATATCTCATGTTTTCAGAAAGTTTACAAATTTTTGTTGCGCCACATTCAAAGCTGTCCTGGGCCTCATGTGGCCCTCAGGCCATGGGTTGGACAAGCTTGTTTTAGATGATGTCTTCTTGAAGTGAATCATTTCCAGTTACCTTTTTATTGTATAGCACAATTTAGACCCCTCGGGATTTGCTTGATGATTTTCCTCTGTTTGGTCTATATGTTTATTTTTTGCTTCTTCCCATCCTTCCCTTTTAAAAGGGCCAGATCTTCCCATTTCTGCTTATGAATGACTCTCCCCTATATATGTTCTACATACATTTAATTATCAGATTATTCCTGATTACCTAGTAGGTACTATGCCCTGTACTAACTAACTAACTAACTAACTAACATGCAGGCTACATTCATACTTAATAGCCTCTGGACTGTGGCATTCCTAAAATAAAACTTTAGAATCTAAAGAAAATAAAATATATTTCAAAGTGGAAGTTTCAAATAAATATTAAACTATCAATAGTCTTTATCTTGGGGTGGAGTGGTAGAGCATTGATTACATGATAATAACCCTATCTCCAACTACTTTCATAACCAGAAGAAGATTTTAAAATAAGATATTTTCTGGTACCTACATCAAGAAATCTTCTCATGGCCTGTATCTGAGTGCATAATTTGTATAGAGTACCAGGCTATATGTGTCAGGGCAGTATTTAAAAAAAATTTTGTTCATAACTTTTAGGTAGAAATACATTTTACATCTCAATTTCTATGACAGATGTACACACGTAACTGAAATGAATATGTCATAAAACAATACCGGTACTTATCCTTATAACTATGGATAAATGCACATTGATACTTTCTAATCTTGTTTCTTAATGAAGAAATTTCAGTATTGATTTCTAAATTGATTTTTAATCCATCTATAAGGTCATAATCCACAGTTTATATTAGGGATGCACAGATAAATATTTTTAGCCCTAATCTACAGTTTGTATATTCTAAAAACATGGATAAAAAGAATTATAGTGAGAGACAGCATGATGTAAATGATATAAAACAATATTTTTCAAACTCTCATCATTTATGAACCAGTCATAATTTTTACTTCATTTATGTACCACCATATAGTTTTATTTATTTAATATTTTTCTATCAGCCAACTTCAAAGTGACTAAAACTTTTTATTACATAGTCCTGTCCTATGTGAAACTGTTAATTAGATGCTCCAGTTAAGTTTTTTTCTAATATCTAAAAACTTAATTGTGTAAATATTAAAGTAAAAATTTGTGTGCCACCAGCAGTAGACCTAGCACGCCTTGGTAAACAGGTCAAAGTGAAGTATGTAATAGAGGTTTGAGGAACAAAGTTCAGACTTAAGAAGATAGCACTTAGAATGGCCCTTGATGAGGAATAGTTTTGGGGGAAAGATACTGATTATAAGGCAGCAACAACATCCCTAAGTAATATCATTGAGTAGGCAATTGAAATTTGGGGATTGCAATTTAATACTGAGGTTATAGCTGGATATATAAACATAAGTCATTCTTGGAGTGATGATAATTTAAGTCTGTAAGCCAAGCATTAGCCACTTGAGTGCTACCTGTAAGCTTTTTGCCATTTTTGAACAATACTTATACTCTCATTTAATTCGTATTTTAAAATTCACTTTAACTCACTTTTTAGAAGCATAACCCTATTCTAAACAACAATATCTGTGAAACCTTGTTTGATGTAATGGAAACAGTTTTTAAAATACCAATTAAGAGAAATGCATAATTGCCATATTTCATGATGATAAGATATACATTGTTTTACAGTTTAACATTTTGAAATTAGGGTGTTTTAACAGTTGATGGTGTCTTATAAACTCTGTTGGCTGAACACTAGTAGTGATATACTTGTCCTTGAGAGCACATGAGCCAAGCTGGTTGTTATTCCTAATGGCATGAGCAAAAAATGGCAATCCTTCAATATTTCAGTCAACAACCCATTTAAAGACCTTTATAGATAAGAATGTGAGTTTTAATTATTGTCTAAAAACTTTACCTTTGGTACAATCAAGAAAACACTAACATGGAAACTTGTAAAACTGGTATCAACAATTGGAGGAGGGTAGTTGAAGACCCTTGAGAAGTTCTGTGTCCCGGATGCTCTTGATGGCCCAGTGGGTATCAATGACAATGAGGTGGAAAGTGGTTCAGAAGAATTGGACACTGATTGTGAGAAATATTAGGAAAAACTTAACCATTTATTTTATATTTCCCTCTGTGTGTGCACAAGAGTGGTATGTAAGAAAATCGCTAGTGAGTAGTGTATAAGAGCTCTTTGAATAAGTACAAAATAAAAAATTTAAGTGATAAGAAAGCATTATGTCATAATTTAATTGGCAGTTATTTTATAAGTAATATATAGCAAATGGGGACCCTTACAATGGACGCTATCCAAACTCAGATTAAACAAAGTATCCAAATTTTTAAAATGAAAGTTCATGTTCCACTTAAATTCATCTCATAAAACTAGTTTATGGAAGCCAGCCAATAAATAAGATCACCAAGAGCATATTTTTAAAGAAGGGCTTCAGAACCCTGAGGAAAGTCTGGAAGAAAGAGGAATCAGAGAAGGTGACTGAAGAAGATTAATAGGTAACTCGGACAGGAATGTCATGGGAGCCAAGGAAGGAGAGGTGTTTTCAAGAAAAAAAGTAACTCAGAATAATCAAAGACTTTAGAAGACCTGGGGAGTATTCACATAGATAAGAAATGGTGGCTCGGAGGAATGAAAGATCTTGAATAGCCGGGAAGTTGACTCTGGACTTCTCTTTTTAAGAGAAAGTGAATAGGGAAGCCAGGATGGCTCAGTGAGTTAAGTGCTCACATTGCAGCCCCAGGGGTTAAATCCCCCCCCACCCCCGCCCATGGGGACCTGTATTCTGACCTGGAGTATGCTTCCCATGTGGGAGGCCCCCAGTTTGCTTCTCGCCCCTCAAGTTCAGCCCCTGGCTTGAGGCGGGGGACGTGCCTCCCATGCGGAAGGCCCTAAGCCCAGTTCCCACCCTGTGAGGCCTCTGCCCACCTGTGTGGAACAAAACTATGTTGAAAACTGATGACATATAAATATAGAAACTGTTCTGGGCCCTTCCCCTTCTCTCTTTCTCTCTCTGCCTCTGTATCTCTCTGTCTCTGTCAAAAAAAATAAAAAGAAATAAAAAAGAAATGAATAGAGAAATAAACATGGTGATGCTTGGTAAGGATCAAAATTAATATTTTCCCCTTAAACTAGAAATCCCTGAACGTGTTTGGGGATCTAGAGGTAGGAACTGGCAGAGCGGTAGCAATGACAACTTAAAGGGGAGAAATTGATCACTTTGGGACCTTGAAAATTGCAAAAGGATGGAACCAGCCGCTCAGAGTTGTAGATCGAACCTTAGAACGGAGAAATACTTTCTCAGAAGCAGGAGTGAAGAAGAGCAAGATAGAGTGGATTTTGAATAATGTTGAGTTACAGGGGAGAGAACTTCAGAGATATCACTGTGATTCCAAACAGGGAACCAAGTTACTCCTTGAGGGATAGGGTCAGGGGCTTAGAATGAGGGTAGAAAAGGCTCAGAACAGTTGCTGTAGGAGATGTCCAGGAGACTCAACATGAGCAGGGTCAGAAATGTCTGAATTGTGCAAGAGCCCAGCCAAAGTCTGGGAGCCTGAGTCTGTAGTGGGCTTACTAGTGTGGTTTCACAAGTCTCCCCAGGATTGCATGGCAGACCAGAAGTAGGAGCCAAGAAAGCAAACAGTGGAAAGTTGATGCCTTGTCGAGAACTGGCAGAGAAGGCATGACAGGAGAACAAAGAAGAGTGATTGTGGGGTAGTAGTGAGTGCAAAGTTGAAACGGATAGCAGTGGGAGGTTGGCCAGATGGGGAGGCAATGGCAGGCCAAATCAGGGTGAAGGACAAGAAGAAAAGGGGGGCTGTACATGATTGACACTGTATACAGAGAACCATAGGGGAAGGGAAGGACTGTGGAATACAGTTGGCTGAATGGAGATTTTGAAATTTTAAAAAGAATTTAAAACATAAGACGTAAGAATAACTGTGTACCAGAATTATAATACACGTCTTCTTAGAAGCCTGTCTATTAATTGCAATAGATTTAGATTTAAATCCAAGCCGGATAGCATTTGCACACTGTGTGGCCACTTGGATATAAGTTTGCCTTCCTCACATCCATTCTTCTTTGTTCTTTGGATGACTGACTGTATGGATCACACCAGTGGGCTCCCTGGCCTTCTGTGAGCCAGTTAGGTTCACTTAATGGGGAATACTGGCAGGGCATGGAACACAGGGAGGAGAGCAAAGCTGGGGTGTGGATTCTTCTGGCTCTTCTCTAGGGTTGCAGTGGGCGGCCTGAATAACCCTGTCTCCTGGGCTTATACTTTGAGTCCTGGTAACCACTCTTCCCTCCAATCTTCAGGGCTAGTGGGGGTAACTTGCCCATTGTTACTTGCCCCAGGCTAATGCACCAGGCATTGTGCTTTCCCACACCTTTTAAATAGTCTCTTTATTAAAGTCTGCTTAAATTACCCAATTTGATTCTGTGGTTTGTTTTCTACTGGGACTCCGATAAAATGACCTTGGGCAAGTTACATAGTCTCTTAGTCTCACTTTTCTAAATGTGCAAGATTGAGATAATAATAGTACCTGCTTTATAGGTTTGGTGGAAGGATTAGGTGTGATTATGTAAAATCCCTGCACAGTGCAGGGCATATAGTAAGCTCTTCATAAATGTTGATGGTGTTGTATAAACTCTGGAATTTTCATTTATCCATTTATAGAGATCAGTAGATCAGGGACTAAATGTTTATATTAGCAAGTATCATTTCCTGATGCATCCTCCTCTGTGGCAGAATTAAAGTGGCAAATTGGAGAAGGAGAACCTCTAGCCACCTTTATTAATGTCCCTCCTCCCAAAGGCACTTTAGATTGATGGTAGCACAACTTAATTTGTGGGAAGAAGAAACCAGATATGCAAAATGCTCTACACTACAATTGGACTTTCTCTAATATATAATCTAAGTAGAAGTAGTGTACTTGATATGCAAGTGTGACTTGAAGGTAGTTTCCCCGACCCACTCTGTCCACACACCGTACCAATAGTCGCTGTTATGTGTGGAAATTGTAGAGCCATCTCTGGGGCTCTGGGCTCTGGGCCCCGAGCCTTTGCTGGTTCTGATTATGTGGCTAATCGGAACCTTTAATGACATAGGTGTGCCTTTTAGGTGGCATGAAAGTAGTAGTTTTTAAACCGTTTGGTTCAAAAGCAACTTTGATGGAGGAGAAGCTCAGAAATTCTTACCTCCTTCAAATTGTTATGACTTGACAAGGCAATATTTAGACTTTGTTAAGGGGTCTGACTTATGTATCTATAACCATAATACTGTTGTATACTTAATCAGAGCCTTTTAACTTGAAGCATTTTCAGTCACTTTTCAGAAGTGTAGACATTATCATATTGTAAATGTGAGATCTCTGTGAGGCTGACCGCTGGGAACCCAACTCATGGACCAGAGTTCGAAGGACACCAGTATGTCTTAGCTGCAGCAGCCTCTAGGAAAGGAAAGCATCCACTCAAGCTCCCCACTGACTGGCCAGGAAGCCAGGCATTTTGCTGAGTCATGTATTTCCTGGAGCAGTTCTATCAACCTCACAAGTCCTGTGAGTGGTTTTGTGTTTCATATGCTTCATGCATGTAGTCATCTTACACAGATAAAGGAGCCAAGGGCTCAGCACAGGGAGGCAAGCCCAGGAGCAGGGTTCCCGTCGCTCAGCCCATGTTGGGTCATGGTTTTCTGGGCCTTTGGGCCCTGAGTGCTGATGATGACAGCACAGGACTTGTGTGGCTCTGCTCACCTGACGCAGATGAAGTTTTAAATCTGGGAAAGCAACTTGAGTCTGGTAATGTCTTGCTTTTCACCTCCCCAGGTTCCTCAGTTTGATTTTCGACAAGTCTGAAGGCCATTTCTCCATTGGGTGTATTTATGTGTATATCTGCTCTGTCAGGAATGTGGTTGCATTCAGGTCTGTTGTCCTAAGCGCCTTTGTTTGTAGCCGCATTCCATGCAGTTCAGCCTTTCAGTCCCATGTATTTACTAACTATTCAGATGCCTTGTGGTATTCACACACAGATTATGTAAAATAAAAAAATACACTATTAAGGCTGTGGATGCTGTGAATGGATTATTACAATTTGCCTATCATGGTAATGGCACCTGTTAGAGGTGTGATACAAAAGGCAATGACAGGCAGTGTAATTTAGTAATTGTGGCCATTGTACTGGATGGCTGGTCAGTTCCCCAGGCAAGTACAAAGGAAGCAGTGTTGTACCAGGGCTGGGGTGGGGACGCTTAATAGAGAGAGCTGGCTGTGTGCTGAAAGAGACTTTTGGTGGAGGGCTAACTCCCAGGGGGCAACTTCGAATGAGTTGAAAAGAATGAACAAAAGTACAAAAATGGTACAGGTTTTCTTATTTCGGCCCTTAAAGTGACAGACGAGTTATGTTGGTGCACATCGCCAGCACTTTCTCCAACTGCCCACATAGCTTTCTTTCAGAACACTCAGTCAAAGTTGCCTTGTCCCATGCCAGTCACATATAATGTACTCTTTTCTTCTCCTATATGTAAAACATACTGTGTCAAAGTTCAGAGCTAACTGGCCCGGGAGCAGATGCAGTAGTCTGAGAAAAACATTTGTTTAGAATCCACAACAGTATTTAAATAGCGCACGAGCACAGATTCGGAGAGGATATAAACATATATCCTTTTCCTCTATTAATTCCCCTGCTATTGTTGGTATTATTTTGATATCTTGGGTGGTTTTGCTACTGGTGTGAAAATTTTAGCATTGTAATTAAGGTTGAACTTTGGCATCAGAATAGGTAACAGAAGTTAATACACTTGCAAAGTTAGGCCATTTCTCATGGCGTTATTGAGAAAAACGGGAGAGGGGAATAAGTGAAAGCACAGTAAAAAAGACCAAATATGCCACGATGACTTTTGTATCCCTGGGTTCACTTCCGGAAGGATGCCATACTGGCCATCATGCGCCATCACTTCACTGTGATGTCAGGTATCGTGTAGAAGCAGCAACTCCCCCCACCTGCCTCTTGCTTGCTTTACTAACCAATTCAGATCATCACTGACACACTGAGCTCCTCTCGGATTGGACATTGAGTACTTCTTATGGGCCAGGCACTGTGCTAGGCTTTTTATAAGCTTTTTCCATTTAATCTTTGCACCAACCTATGGAGTATAGGTAGAATTACTATCCTCATTCAGCAGGTAAGGAAACAAAAACTCAGATATTTTTCCATAACCTCCATATTTGCAGTGGGTCAGGATGATATATCCACATTCTCTCCATGTTTAGATATGTATCTGTATATATCTAGAGAGACATATGTGTATGTACAAAAATAGTACATTTAATTCTCTGCTGTCTTGAAACAAAGTACAGAAGATATTTGTTGTGATAGGGTTTTGAAAACAGATTTGTGAAAATTAACCCTAAGATTCCAGAATCTTATTATGGAATAAAGTATCAGCATTTTGTCCCACAGATCATTTTAATATCAGGAGCTATAAGAACTAGGACCTTTATTTAGGGTGGATCAATTTATGTAGAATATATACTGTTACTGGGAGCCAGCCCAGTTTTAATAAAGAGCCACACAGAAGAAAATGTATGCTATAGAATGTCAATTCATATATCTTACCTTGTGTAAACAGTGTTGCAGACAGTACTAGACATGTGTGAATGGGCGGGGTGTGCCACTGTTCTGACTCACCCATGCAGCGGGCCTTGGCCATCAGCCCGATGACTTGGGTGTGCCACTTCGGAGGGTACCAACTGAATAGAGGCAGTTGTGTGAGATTTAAAACATGATTTTGTACTTTTACTGTGTAGAACAGCTATTAGAGCTTGTGACTTTTCTTTGCACCAGTTCTGACATCTGAACATTCTTAACTGAAAGTGAATGCCATTTTCATGAAAGCACTTTCTGTCCAATAAAGTGAGCATTTCTAAGTCCTCCTAACGTATGCAGTGATTGGATAAGCTTGAATGTTCACATAGTCAGAAGATTCCTTATTTTGCTTCCTAGAAGCTATTCCTAAATTTGCAGAGTAGCCATGGGAAAAGATATAGACAGTATATTTCTGGCATCAAGTTGTACATAGAAACAGTAAAAGTATAGTTTTTCTGTTTGTTTTTTGGTTGTGTCATGGGCCCTTCTCCACCTCTTTGTATCATCATATCAGTAACTGTATAAAGAATTAGCGTATTGACATACTGCATATAAACAGTCTTCCACAGCTGTAACCTAGCACTCAAGCAGAAAAAGTTGGGTGTTTTGGACAGACAGAAGCAGAGGCAGAGATCAGTTTTCTCTAGTTTCAAGATTGCACTTACGTCTGATAAAACCACCTGGGTTTCCTCAGTGGCTGAGGTCAAGGATGTGGCCGCAAACCCGTGTGCTCATCAGACTGTTGGAGTCGAGTCCTCTGTTTGTATACAGTGTATAAATGGTAATGTGGATAAACACTGCCCTCTCCAACCACATAATTACGTTGGTTGCTGAAAAAAACCAAAAATGTACCAAAATATCACAGGGAAGCTATTTCTAACACGACTTTGCTCTTTATGGCTAAGTGGCAGCCACCGTTTTTGGTTTTTTTTTCTTCTTCTAAATTATGTGTTCTTGTTTCAAGCATTTAGATGATGCAAAACAGATTTTTGTGGCAACATTCTTTTTCGCAGCCAAAAAAGCATTCAAGGAAGCTCTACACTCCTAAGTTGCTATTTATTCTGGACCTTTTGCATTATTGGCATAAACTCATTTCATTTCAAAATGAGAAATAACCTACTTAGCATTGTTTTCTAGAACTGCTAGTAAGGCCAATAAAATATCTATGACGGCAAGTGGAAGTTTTTAAATAATTAGTTAGAAATGAATAACAATAAATGAACATAATAGATGCAAAAATAACAACCTTTCTATTGTTTTCCCCCAAATGCTTCTGAATAACGCAGATCTTTCCAACAAAGACACACTAGTTCTTCATCCAAATAGAATAAAAGATAACTTAGTGATGTCATAGGACCTGTGATCTGAAAAACAAGCAGTTTTACTACTTAGTCTTTTAACATCAACGTCCTCATCTCTCTTTGTCCCCTTTTCATCTTTCCCTTTTCACTTTCTCTGCTGCTTTTCTCTGTTCCTCTCCTTTTCTAGCCAATCTCCTTAGAGACAATTGTGGTTAGCAGAGTCGGAAGTCAAAACACTTACTCTCATAGCCATGGAATAAAAGACCAAAGTAAACCAATGCGCAATTTCTCATTTCCAACATCTCCATGTTGCACATCCTATTATTATGGCACTTAGTTTTAGGGAAACCACTGGTGATTTAGTTGTCTAAAAATGGCCAGTGGTTTTGAGCAGCAAACATGTTTTATTCTTTCATGGACCTTGAAATTTAAACTAAAAAATTCCACATCCATAAACTTAGCTTGTTCTAGCACCGTCCATTTATATATGTAAGTTCATATTTTCATTTGTTTGTCTGACTTCTCAGGTATTAGATTTAGGACCTGAATAAGGTTTCATATGTTTCAATGGACCTTGATGCTATACAAGGACTATCTGGAAAAAAATCCAGACATTGTCAATATAATGAGAACGGTTATATGGCTGGATACTATCCGGACAGCCCTCATATATGGAATACAAATCCCTTTTAATAGGTAGTAAAGTCAATTGTTGCCAGAATATTTTGATTAAATAAAATTTGTGGGAAATTATTAATTTTCTGTTTGTGGTATTTACAAAAATATATTCAAGGTTCTTTAGCTCTACAAATGTTCTGAGTGAACGTTATTTTTCAAAGACTTATTTAACATGTTAATGCTTGCCATGTACATACCATTGCAGTCATCACTGTGGAAACTTCAGAGTATAATATTCATATATATTCTCAAGAGCTTATGACATAGGAGAAGGAAGGTTAAACAATGCCAAATTGAAAGCTGGGAAGGAGACCAGCACAGAGAATAAATGAGTGTGACTAAGAGGAAGCAATTGGGAAGAATATCAAGGGAAAAGGACCTAGCTCTAACTGTTGTACATTAATGAAGAAGAAAAAAGAGAAAGATAATAAGCTTTGATGAAGAAGAGCATATGAAACGGCTCTGTGTAATGGAATTCCCTGAAATCTGATATCAAAAGATACCTTTGCAGAAAATGTTGAAAATTGACTACGATTAAGTTATACTTCTTAGAGAACTAAAGGTAATGAGCAGTTTTCTAGGCCTATTCCCATAATATGAGTGAACTAATTAGTAACTGCACAAATATAAGTAATATGCAGAATTAGATTCCAAGTGGTGGAACCAGAATTATAAAAATGTATTACAAAAAAAGTAGCAGGGTTTTTTGAATGTTATTTTTCCCTCAATGTAGGGAAGAAAATGACTTTTAGACTTCCCTTTTTTTCCCCCTTCCCTCCAAATTCCTGAACTGTTTTAAGGGTTTCTGATTCTTTCTTAATTCTTAATGCATTGTTTTAATCAAAAGAGGGATTTTTTTTTTTTTTACCCTTGTGCTGTGTTGGTTTTAGTAAAATACGGTTTAAAAGCCATGTCTTTCCCAGTGAAATGAAACTAAAAACCACTGCTGCTCTGATGTCATGAAAGAAAAATGAGGTGGATTTAGACAGGAGAATTGTGTAAAGAAAACTTTATGGGGCTTTTAAAGGAGCATGTGCAGTGTCTTCTAACTGGAAATAAGCTGCAATTGTGTGTTCAGCGTCTCTACCTTGAACTTAGTTTTATGAAAAGAAAAATAAGATAAGCAACAGAAATATACATGGAAATAGGACTGGCTTGGAGCAAAAAGCAATAAATAAAGCTTGTTTTTCCAGCTTCTCTGAAGTTGTTGTAATTTAAGACATATCATTATGAACTTTGTTTTTCCTTTGGAGAAAAAAAATGACTCATTTCTAAAGCAAATCAGTATTAAAAGTAGTAAATATAATGAATTTCGGAGTATTATTTCAAGGTAGTATGTTCACAGGAAGTACTGCTTATTGAGTGTATAAAGTCATTCAGTGAAAGACAGAATATTATGTTGGAACACGTTTGAAAATTAGGTTATTCTATTCAGTTTAGAGCCACTATACATTTTCTTTTGAAATGAATGATAATACCCTCTTAGAAACTGAGAGTACAAATAAAGATGAGGCTGTGTTTCACTCCAAATGGTTTACAGGCAGGCTCTTTTCTTTCTTAGAACTGCAGGTAGAAAGTGGTGGGAAGCAGTAATGTATGAAAGGTAAATTTTATTAGCTTCGCAAGTTCCTCTCCCTCGCATAGGCTGTCATTGTGTGGAGCTTTAATGCGTTATGACATGTACTCAGCACTCTCTTAACTGGCAGCATTAACTTCCGTGCACGTCATCACTGTGTCATGAGTCTGTTTAATCACATTGCTCTTTTATTCCAGGCTTTGTCCAGCTTTCTTACCTCTCCTGACACCTTCACTCACTTGTAGAACATAGTTCCTGGCAACAATTGGAGGTCTTTATTTCAGTCAAAGCTTTAGTGAAATTTTCTAGAACCACTTTCCCTATATATTTCAATCTTCTGCTTCCTCATATTTTATTTTCAAAGTTTTGTGGTGACGGTGCAAATGTCAAAGATCTTTGCTTTAAAGTGAACTGTTTTATTTGCTTTATTGTGTCTGAGAATGGATTTGTCTTTAGAACTACAACCTTCTTCCTCTTAATAAATGTGGAGAAAAAGGAAGGGAAGTGAATTGCAGAGAATACCTTCTGACATATTGAAAAATAATCATGATGAGAATAGCTAGCATTCGTCAAGCACTCACCACATGTAGACACCTTTCTAAGTGCTTTATATGTATCAAGTCCTCACAACAACCCTCTAAGTAGTAGTATTTTTTCTTCCCATTTATAGTGAGGAGGCCACAGAGAGTTTGGTGACTTGCTGAAGGAGCGCTACTAGAAAATGTCAGAACAGGGACTTAAACCAGCAGTGTGACATCAGAATCTGAACTCGTGACCAGGAAATGATTACTAAACACACAAGTATTAAGTCAGAAGAGAGAAAACTTTGTTATAAAAGTCTGAATTTATTTCATAAGAATTGCAATGTGCATTTCCTTAAAAGATGATGATTTATAGTTTTCTTCCTTTTTATAGATTTAATGTGTGTAGGGATTGAAGGGCCAAACCTTAATGTTAGGGTGCTATTTAAGTGTAGATTCCTAGTTTTCATGACACAATATTTTTGTACTCAGAATGTGAACTCAGTAACTGAACATAGCTCACTTTTCCACTGAGATGTTTTTATCCTAATATCTAATAGGGATATTTTGAGTCCTAGCCATGTTTCCTGACATATAGCAAGAGATGAATGTTAGTAGCCACTCAAAAACTGGTATATGGGTGAATTACTATTAAGAATGTTTTTCTTACTCAGAGATGATAATGGAAATGTATGTTTAGCAATTCAGAAAAGTTATAAAAAGGAGAGTATTATATATATACAAGAGATGTATAAGAGATGTATATATATACAACATATGTATGTGTGCATATGTTTTATATACCGTATTTTCCGGCGTATAAGACGACCGGGCGTATAAGACGACCCCCTAATTTTACAGTTAAAACATAGGTTTAGGCCTATATTCGCTGTATAAGACTACAGCCTCGGAAGTGGGGGGTCATCTTATACAGCGAATATAGGCCTAAACCTATGTTTTAACTGTAAAATTAGGGGGTCGTCTTATACGCCGGAAAATATGGTGTGTGTGTGTGTGTGTGTGTGTGTGTGTGTGTGTGTGTGTGTGTGTGTGTGTATATATATATACACATACATACACACACACACATATATACATACACACACACATAGATAGATATTTGTTGTTGTTGTTGTAGTTATTGTTGTTGTTGTTGTTGAATTAGATCAGAGATTGGGAGCAAGAACAGAAGATATGCCCAGGATAATAATTAGTGTACCGAAAGACAAGAAAGAATTAGCTAAGCTATCTCAGTGCCGGGCTGTACAGAAAGCACAAGAATTTAACTTCTTATTGTTCTCAGAATTATGTTACAAGAGATATCTTTCCACAATAATGTCATATTTCTTAGTATATGAAATTTACCTTCTCGGATCCTTTACTACCGTTTGCTGGCAAGAGAAGATCCAGACACCTGACACTGGTGTTCTAAGCCCTCAAGCTCCTCCCCCCATCGCTCTCAACATCTGTGCTCCGCCCATAGCATGCTAACTATCCTGCAGCCCCCCGCAACTACGTCCATACCCATAGCATGCTAACTATCCTGCAGCCCCCCACAACGATGTCCATGACCAAAGCCTGCTATCCTGCAGCCCCCCACAAAGATGTCCATGCCCAAAGCCTACTAACTATCCTGCAGCCCCCCACAAAGACGTCCATGCCCATAGCATGCTAACTATCCTGCAGCCCCCCACAAAGACGTCCATGCCCATAGCATGCTAACTAACCTGCAGCCCCCCACAAAGATGTCCATACCCATAGCATGCTAACCTGTAGCCCCCCACAAAGATGTCCATGCCCTAATCCAGGCATGTCCAACCTGTGGCCTAGGATGACTTTGAATGAGGCCCAACACAAATTCTTAAAACATTATGAGATATCTTTTGTGACTTGTTTGTTTGTTTGATTGTTTGTTTAGCTCATCTGCTATTGTTAGTGTTCATGTATTTTATGTGTGGCCCAAGACAATTATTCTTCTCCTGATGTGGCCCAGGGAAGCCAAAAGGTTGGATAATCTCTGTAACCTGAGAATATTTTATGATACATGGCAAAAGGGACTTTGAAGATGTGATTAAGGTTACAGACCTTAAGATAGGGTGTTTCCTCAACCTGGTGGGCCCAATCTAATCACATGAGCTCTTTAAGTGGAGAATTTTCTCTGGCTGGAGGCAGAAGAGATCCAGCTGAAAGTGAATTTGGAAAGATTTGAAGGAAGTGAAGGATTCAGCTTACCTTTGCTGGTGGATGGGGCAGTGTGATGAGAAATATAAACAGTGTAAGGGACTGAGGAGGTTTCTGGCTAACAGCCAGTAGAGAAACGGCAACCTCAGTCCTACAACCTCAAGGAATGAGTTTCTAAGTGGATTCAGCTGCAGAAACTGCAGGAATAAATGCAGCCCAGGCAACACCTGGATTTTGGCCTGGTAGGGCCCAGAGCAGAGGAAGCACCCATGCTTAGCTGGACTTCTCATCTTCGTACATGTGAGGTAACGAATTTGTGTTGGGGTTAGCCAAAGTCTTGAGGTTGTTATAGCAGCAAATGCCCTTTCTCCACTCTTTCTTTTAATATTTATTTATTTATTTTATTTTTGACAGGGAGAGAGAGAGATACAGAGACAGACAGAGAACTGAACTGGGGGAGCTCCCAGTTCAGCATATGGGTCCGCACGGGCCGGGGCCAGGATTCGATCCCTGGTCCCCGGTGCTACAAAGTGAGCGCCCAACCCACTGAGCCACCCCGGCTTCCCCACTCTCCACTCTTTCTAACTGTCAACATCTGCTTATCCTCCAAGCCTTAACTCAAATAACATTTCCTCCCTGAGGAAGTCTCAGTCAGAAAATTCACTCCTCCATCTTCTATGCTGCTGAGTTTTTGCCTCTGAGATGGCCTCCTGTTGTTGCATTTAGATGTTTGCAGTTGTCTCCCCTGCTAAATGATGGCATTTAGAGTTTGTCTGTGCTTTGGTTTATGTCCACACATTATTTGACATAGTACTTGGTACCCAGTAGGTGCCCAGTTCTGCACATAGTGCACTCTGAATGTTATCCTCAAAGGACCTATAGATGACTAGACCGGGTGCCCCTAAATGTTTACTCAATCTGAAAATTATTAGGGTAAGGGGAAATAAAACCACATGTTATTCTTAATGTCATGGAGCTTACAGTCCAGTGGTGGAAAAAAGGGCATTAACCAAGTGATGTTGCAAATAAACCTAAAATTAGACTTCTATAAACTGCCATGAAGGAAAGGGATGTAGTGCTGTGGTATAGTGCTTTATAATCAAGTGTTCACCTAATGAAGGCCTGTATGAAACTTGAGAAAAGGAAATAACAACAATTCAGATTATTCAGCTTAAAGGGGAGAATGCATAGTGATCATTTCAAATAGGCTAGAAATAGAGACAGGCATCTTATCCTAAGAGTGAGGATGAACCTTCTTCCCCATCTCCTTAAAGAATGCAATGAGAAGTGAAATTAAGCTGCACGCTGAAGACTTTAGGTCAGACTAGGAGTTTTCAACCCTGGATCAACATTAGAATCAGCTGAGGAGCTTTGAAAAATGCTAATGCTGAGCCCCATCCCAGACCAGTTTGATCAGAATCTATGGGTAAAGTGTAAGCAACAGTGTTTTCTAAGTGCCCCAGCTACTTCTCATGCCTGTGAGGACCGAGAACCCATGCTTTTGTACTTCTGATGCATTTTTGGATGTTGTAGTTAAAGGACAGGCAGCGTTGTGATATGGAGGCAATGAAAGCCCCTTTCTCAGAGAGAGCTCTGTGAATAGGGGAGAGAAGGTTCCTCGGAGTGGATTGCTGTCAGCGGTTCTGTCTAAAAGCAGGCTGGAACTGATGGTCTCTCTTCTTTTTCCTATTTCATGGCATTTATTAGAATTTTTCTGATTATAAAAGTAAGGTTTCTTTCATATAGAAAGTTTAGGAAAAAAAGAAAAGCACACAGAAGAAAATAAAAATTACTCATAATCCATCCATGTTGTCACAAATGGCTGTATTTCATCTTTTCTTATTGCTGAGTAGTATTCCATTGTATAGATGTACCACAACTTCTTTATCCAGTCATCTATCAAAGGACACTTCGGTTGCTTTCATGACTTGACCACCGTAAACAGGATGCAGTGAACATTGGGGTACATGTATCTTTGCGAATTAAGGTTTCAAGTTTTTTGGATAGATACGCAGAAGAGGGATGGCTGGGTCATATGGCAATTCCATTCCTAGTTTTTTGAGGAATCTCCATACTGCCTTCCACAATGGTTGTACCCATTTACATTCCCACCAGCAGTGTATGAGGGCTCCTTTTTTCTCCACAGCCTCTCCAGTACTTGTTATCACTTGTCTTATTGATTATAGCCATTCTCACCATTATATTAAGTGAAATAAGTCAGACTGAAAAATCAGGAAACATATGACATCACTTATAGGTGGAATGTAAAACTGAAAGTAACAAAGAAACAAAAACTCATGGACACAGTCAGTGGTTTAGTGGTTACCTGAGGGTAAAGGGGAAGGTGGGTAGGAGAGTGGGGAGAAGGGCAGTAGGGAGGGGGCATCAAATATATGGTGATGGAAAGAGACCTGACTCTGGGTGGTGAGCACATAATGCAATGTATAGACAACGTCATGTAGAACTATACACCTGGAACCTACCGGTATGTAATTTTTGCCAACTAATGCCACCCCAATAAATTTAACATAAAAAAAATTACTCATAATCCCACCAACTGCTCTAAACAACATTTTTTAGCAAATATTTCAAGGGTCACAGGCTGGTGGATATGTGTGTGTGTGTATGAATACATTTACACAGGACACGTGGTCACCCTTTCCTAAGCTTGGTCACATCATACCATGTATTTGTTGCCATCCTCTGTAAACATTAAAGTTTGTAACCCCTGAAAGGTATATCCTGTTTTCAGCTTGCTTTTAAAGAATTAATGCAGTATGAATTAATGCACATTTTTTCTATAACATTAAATATTCTGCCGAGGAAAATAATTAATGGCTGTCTGTTTCTCCATCCTTATATCATAAATTTATTTAACCAGACATTCTGTCTCTAATTTTTTTTTTTTATACTATGAGGTTGTAACAGGGATAATTGCTCATAATTATTTGCTTAAATTTCCGGTTATTTCTTAGTGACAAATTTATGAGTTGAATTTCTAGGCCAAGGAACATGAATATTTTTGATATTTTTAATATACAATACCTAATTGTCCTCCAGAAGGGTATGTGAGTACCAGTTTAACTTTCCTTTCCCTAAACCTTCACTCATACTGAGCAAATATTGTGCGTGTAGTTTTTATTGCATCTCTTTATCGCTAGTAAGGTTGACATTTTCTCTTAGGTTTATTAATCATTATAATTCTTTGGCTTATTTTTTCTTTGAAGGTTAATGTTTTGTTTTGTTTTGTTTTGTTTTCTGTTGTGTTTGTGTTTTTCTTCTTGCTTTACATAAGGGCTCTTCTAGTGCCTCTTTTGGTGTTGTGTTTGTGGCATACTGTTTTCAAGTTTGTCAGTAGGCTTTTTCTTCTGTGCTTGAAGTATTGAAATTTTAAATTTGATATTGTAAATTTTTTTTATTATTTTTCCCTTTGAATTTATGCTCAGAGAAGCCTTCCCTGCCATACGTAAGATCAAACACCAAGTCAGATTTTTCCTCTAATTCCTTTATGGTTCTGTATTTTACTTATTGGGTTGTTGTCTGGTTCTCATTTTTTGAAGCTAACCCGATTGGAGGTTTGAGAATGAGACAGAGCTGGAAGAGGGTCTGGACTCTGCCACTTACTGTTACCTTTGAGAATTTATTGAACCTCTCTGGCTCTGTGCTTCTTTGTAAATGTTAAAAGTAAAACCTGACCTGTGAGGGCTAAATGAGGTAACATATAAAACACTGAGCACATAGTAAATACTTTTTAAAAATGTGATTTCCTCTATTTGCTTTCTTTAGAGTAGCATTATCAGACTAGTATTTGAAGATCCAAGGCCACTTCTTAGTCAGTTTTCCTCCAGTAAATTCTGACACCTTGATTTTGGGCTGTCGCGGGTTCTTTCTCTTATAAGTCTCTCTAATTATCTACATAAGTGTATGGCTACCTTTTCATTGATGTAATGTACCATTCATTGAAAATCCTCACTTCCTTCTCTTCTGAATCATTGTTTTCCTCTGTTTAGTTTTCAAATGTACCTTTCTATTCTCTTTAGCCTTCAACTGGCATTTCTGTGTCTCATTTTGTGATGTGCATTTAGAACACTATGTAAAAATAAACTGCACTGTGTTATTTAAATATTTAGAGGGCTTTGTAGCCTTGCAGGCTATTTTTAAAATGACCTTTAAAACCATTTGCAAAGAAGACAGAAGTAATGGGGGGAAAGCATAACCTTTTAATGTTTCCTTCATTAGCTGTGTCCCCTCCCTTGGATGTGTTTGCCTGGCTTTGATAGCTCATAATGTAGAACACATCAAAGACCCAAATAATGGAGAACAATGGAACACTTTTTAAAAGCTTATTTTGTGTTATTGCTGCTGCCATTAGGTGTCAGATGGAAAAGATCCCTTTCTTTTAAATAAGCTAGACTCATGATTGATTGTCTATATTTTGTAGACTCTCTTCATTATGTTGGTATGTAAAGAAAGGCCTGCTAAATATTCATACATGAATTGGGCTCACCCAGTTTTCTCAGGCTTTGCTTTTGTGAAGTGATTTTATTTTTAAAAGGAGAGAATCAATCTACATTATATCTGATTTCATAATAACAAGAAGCCAAATTGCAGTGAAATTCTACGCTATTCCTTCCTTCTTTCAATCCTCCATTCACCATTTCTTCAAAACATACCAGTCACTCTTTGACTATGTGTCTGGACCCAGAGCAAGAGCCACACTTCTAGAAACTTCCCTGAGAAACAAGGAGGAGAGAGACAGGAGGTTAAGGCCACTGCAGAAAGCCAAGGTTTGAATGTAAAAGCTCGAAACGAGAAGCAGCTAGCAGGGTAGGGTTTAAAGATTGGTGAGGTTGAAGTGAGGTAGTAAACAGGCCACAAGAAGTCTGATGGGGCTGAGACCATTTTAGTCTAAGAAAAGCAGGCAGGCAGCCAAAATGTGGCATTGGGTGGGGTTGGGTGGGTGGGGTACAGACAGATTAGACTGACTTTATTTATTTTAAATTACAGACAGGGTGTTGGGAAGATACTGCCCTTGGGTTTTGTAGTATAGCTAGGGCATGGGGGATTAGGGTCACTTTTGAAGTGGTTAAAGTAACTTTATTTTTTAAATTTAGTATGCTGTAATAGGTTGTAAGTAGGCTTGAAAGTATACCAGTTAATTTTAACCTTATAGCCTCAAAAGCACGTATGTGTGTGTGTGTGTATGTATGTATATGTATGTGTGTGTGTGTGTGTATATATATATATATATATATAAAGAGATTGCAGCTATAGTTTAATAAATCTCACATGTGTATCTCCAACTTTCAACCTGTATTGAATTATCTACTCGACTTAACCCAGTTGCATTGTTTGTCAGTTTAAGCTTAATGTGTCAAAACAGAACTCTCTCTCTCTGCGAGCCTGCTCTTTCTCCAGTGTCCTCCATTTAGTTGTTCAAACCAAGACCTTGGAGCCAACTTGCATTCCTCCCTCTATCTCATGCCTCATGTCCAGTCTGTCAGCGAACCCTAAAGGCTCCACCTTTGAAGGACATTTCAAATCTGACCACTTCTCTCCACCAACACTATTACCTCTCTGATCTAAGCCACCAGCACCTCTCTCCTAGCTTGCAGGACTTGCCTCCTCATTGCTCCCTCCCTGCTGAGTGCCCCAGTATGGTCTTTTTCATCCTTACTGGCAGCCAGAGTGATGCTTTGAAAACGTAGATCAAGTCATCCTCTGATCAGACCAGCTAGTAACTTTGTATCCTATTCATTATAAAATCTAGTCTTTGCCATGTGTGGTCCACAAGTACTCCCATTATTTGGCGTTTTAACCCTCTAACCATAATTCCTACGTCTTTTACCTGTTCATTTAAAATGCCCAGCACATTCTTGCCCCAAGGTCTCTCTTTTTGCTATTTAATCGGTCCAGAAACTCTTCTCCCAGATACTCACTGGGTTCACACTTTATTCAGGTTTGGCCTCCTCGCAGTGCTCCTTCCTGACCACCTACCTGTCTAAAATACTCTCTCTTGCATTCTCCCCTTACCCTACACCAAGCTTGCCCAACCTGTGGCCATGGGCCACATGTGCCCCAGAACGACTTTGAATGCTGCCCAACACAAATTTGTAAACTTTAAAACATTCTGAGAATATTTTTGCCTTTTTTTTTTTT
>PVKE010001003.1:0-43075 GCA_004027555.1 Craseonycteris thonglongyai | reverse complement strand
GTGTTTTGTTATCTACTTTGTCTCTAGCTCCTAAAACAGTACAATGATCCCTCCTCTTTTCTCCCCCACCATACCCATGGTTTTACTTTCCTCAGTTTCAGTTACCCATAATCATCATCAATCCAGAAATATTAAATAGAAAATTCCAGAAATAAAACAATTCATAAGTTTTCAGTTGTTGCCTGTTAGTCACTTAGTATCCATTTTGGTTATCAGATCCACTGTCATGGTATTGTGGTACCCTTGTTCAAATAACCCTTATTTTACTTCATAATGGCCCCAAAGCACAACAGAAGTGATGCTGGCAATTCAGATATGCCAGAGAGAAGCCATAAAGTCTTTTCTTTAAGTGAAAATGTCTGTATGTATAAGAAAAACATAGGGCTCAGTACTATATACATTTTCAGGCATCTGACAGGGCTTGAAATCTATCCATCATGGATAAGGCGGGGACTGACTACTGTACTTGGCAAAAGGTGAATGTTCTAAAACTCATAAACGTTTAGAATTAGTGTTTGGTATGAATTAACCTTATGATCATTCTTTGCAGTCATTCATTTAGAGCATGGATATGCATGTGCAAGTACATTCCATCTGCTGTGGCAGTTCCTCGTGTGAAGGCTTCCGAATGCACATAGGAGTAAAGTGCACTCCTGTGCTTGCCTTCAAGCCACTTAGCAGTCTAATAAAGGCGGTGGATTTCAATCAACGTTGGGCTGACCGGTTTCACTTGTAGTGGCTCTGAGTACTGTAATGGTGTTGCGAGAACAGGTCGCACAAAGAACTAAAGTCCCAGAAGGGAGCACTCATATCCCCATTACTGGGGTTAGAGAAACTTTCATGAGGGGGAGGGGGAAAGTTGGCCTGAGTTCAGACAGTGAGTAAGAGTTAGATAGGTGGAACTCAGGAAAAGGCATTCTGAGGGAAAGGAACTGCTGAAACAAAGGTACCGAAACAAAAAAATTCTCAAGGTGCTTTTTTAAAGGAAAATATTGACTGATGAGAAACCAGAGTCAATAATACTCCAATGGACAGAAAATATTGATGTTCAGTTGGTATGTCTGCTATGCATAAACACTATTGCTACTATTCAGAATGTTCTGGACTAAAATTCCAATAAATTATTTGCTTCATTTTTTGTATTTAAACATCTATTTCTATAGGTAAACTTTTGTAACCGTGTCTGGTCTAATGTATTCGGTGCCAACCAGTTGCTCCATGCTTGCTGACACGATTTCCTGTTTCTCTGGTAGTTGGTCATTGTTATTAGTTGTTCCATGCCTCGTCACTGTTTGTGCTCATAAGCATGACAGACCAGCATAACCCTTGACTTTTAAGCTGATGAACAATAGGAATTCACCAGTTTATTCCATCATGAAACAAGAATTCTCAAATATTGTCAGTAAGGCCAGAAAAGAGAAGTGGCACATGCCATAGGTGGTTATTATCAGTCCATGAGAATGTTTGAATAAACACATCTGAAATTGCATTTAGATTTTGGTAGAGCATGAATGATCACAACTAGCATCCTTGGGTGGCCTGGAACTATTCAAATACAGATAAAGACAATGCGCTTTCCTAAATTCTTAAGAAAACATGTGGATGGAGACTGAACCACATTCTTCTGATTGTTGGGGTTAAAGGCCATTAAGAATGGGAAGAGCTAAAAAAAATGCAGGCATGACTGCCTCACATGACAATCACTCTAAATAAAAGAGCATTTTACAGACTGAATGTTTTAATGTGAGCATTTCTGTAGTTAACATAAGCAATGGAGTGTCAAAAGTGGAAATTAAATAATTAATTCTAATATTGTCCCTTCCTAATTAAGAGTAATTATAGCAGAAACCAGGTCTTATTCACCCTTTGACCTCAACCTTACCAGTGCCCCAGACTTAATGTTCATTGAGAGAATGAATTCCCCCCCCCCCCAAATGTTTTGCTTAGGTGGGTCCACAAACAGCAAGGGGCATGTCCTAGATATTGCTGAAAATGAGCAATTGGTATGCAAACATTTGTCAAAATTCAGCTGAGCAACCCAGGGCTTAAGAAAAATAGTTCAAAAAATTAAAGAACCTGGAGGGGCTTACTGAAACTGTCTCCCAGATTCATCCTTAATCCTGAAATGTTTATCTTTAATTTTGAAACTTTTTAAACTCTAAAATACCTTTCCATGACAAATTTGAAATGCCTCTGTTAATGTGAAATCCTAACCATGTTTTTAATATAGAAATATTGGGGCTAATGGATTTATAAGGCTTTCTGTTGGCCTTGCAATTAAGATTCTTTACTATCAGGCAGCTTTTAGGAAGCAGCTAGTAACATGTGTTTATAAGAGATGGCTAAGCTGGGAAATTGTGGTCAAAATGTCAAACAGTAAAACAGCCGAGTTCAAGCTAGTTCATGTCATATTTATGTTAATTTTGTAAACATTTATTTGGATTATTTTTTTTTCTAAGCTTTAGAGAAGTACCTTTATGGAAAATTATTAAGAATCAATTTTTAAAAATCAGTTGGTCATACAGAAATTCTTGATAATATTGTTCAAAAGGGCTGCTTAATTTTTTAAAACCTGTTGCACGATTGAAACATTCTTTATGTCAACCAGACAGTTTATTTGGAGTCGGGAGTATTTGTTGTTAATGGTATCTTATTTTTAATTCCTTAAATAAGCTGAGGAGACTTGGGGACTGGGTTCTCTTTAGGCTTCTGGTAACTAATTATGATACGTTTTGCCTAAGTTGTATTGCCCTGCTGGTTTGTAACTCAGCCATGGGGGTTGTGGGGGACATACAACTTGGACCTTGTGGCATTTAATTGCAAGCATAACAGGCTAAACCCAAATGAATGTGGACACTGAGTAACTGGGAACTTGTTGACAATTTCATTCAATTAAGAGCCCATTTCTTAATATCACAAAGGCTGTGAGGAACATTTGTTCCAAGGAAGTCCTTCGGTCCTGAGGGTGGACGGCCACTGATGGACAGCAGAGGCATGAAGTTTAATTTTTTAGTAACATTTATTATCTTTTCTTGTGAATATAGAAAGGTCATTATTTTAATTTATTTTGTTTTGTGTTTGGTTTGGTTGTAATCATTTCAGTAGTAATAGTACTTGTCTTAGTTATCAGGATGTCTCTCATTTAGATAATTTTTCCATAGGAACTAAATACTGTTTTATTTCAAGCTGTTGTCTTTCCCTTTCAGATCTCAAAATAAGTCCTAGAAATTTCCGAAATCTCTTCCCCTTCTTTACATGAGATGCTCACAGATTTCTTAGTTAAAAAGGGCAGTACATCTTCAGAGCAGCCCAGTAAGTGGTAAACAAGAATACCAGTAGCTGTATATCACCCATCTGACCACTCCACTACCTCCCTTCTCATCCCCCACTTCCCATCCCACTCAGACAGACAAGGCCTGCCATGTGGTTATCTGTAAAGAGAAAAACAGCGACTGTTGGCATTTGACATCACCCAATAATAATAAAATATCCCCTTTAAAAAACCATTTAGTTAATTTCTTCTGGTTCACAGTTTCCTTGTAGTGTTTTCCTGTGGCCCAGTGTGCTCTCATTTATAATTTGTGGCTTTTGTTGCCAGATCAACATACTTTAGAAATAAACTCTTTTTTTTTTTTTAGTCTGGGAGTTAACCAAGCGTTCAAGGATAAGAGTAAACCAGTACAGAGCGGAGGCCAAACCCTTCATCTGTTTTTCAGCTTTGTAGAGTGGGTGCTGTGGAGCCACACTGCCTGGGTTTGAATCTCAGCATAGTCTCCGCCAGCCACCTGTGTTAGTTTGGCAAGTTAGCCAATCTCTTTGTCTTACTTTTATCACTCTAAAATGGGGCTCTTAACCACTTCAAGAATGGTTGAGAAGATGCATATAAAGCATTACACATGTAAAGGATTAAAAGTCATGCATGCAAAGAGAATACCTCACACAATGTTGGCTCAGTCTCTTATGATTCTATCTTTGTTTCTCTATCCCACTTTTTCTTTCTCCCTCAACTCACTGTCCATCTTTCTGTCTTTCAATTTTTGCTTTCTCTTGTTTCTTGGAAAGAACCTAAGGTAAACTAGAATTAAAGATAATCAGGGCAAAGAGAAAATAAAAACAAAAGTAAAGTTATTCAAGAATGCATTCTCTTAGCCCTTGTCACTTAATTAGAAGTGGGTTATACATTTGCCTCTAAACGTCCCTTTGACTAGAGAGGAAAGTCTGATCAGTTGTAAAAGCCAAAGTAACCAAAATATAAAACACACCGATTAGTTTCCAAGAGCACAACTTTTCTTAGCCCCAAGGTTAGCACGTCATTCTTCTCACGGGCGCTCACCATAGGAATGCTGTGGAATGTGATGAACAATGTCTTTCTTCAACATTGTCCTTCAAATTATTTCTCAGGTTCAAACAAATATGGGACTAGGGTAGTGATCTCAGGTTTATTTGATCACAGGCCCTTTCTTTACAGACCATCTTGGTAAACTAGCATCCACCAGATGCAGTATTTCTGCAAGTGGGAACTGCCTGTGACAATTAACATGGTAAATTGTAAGTTTCAAGAAAAGGAATCTTCCAGCTCTCTGGTTAAAAGGGTAGCATAGCATGTGTATGTGTACATTGCCCACAGCCCATGGACATGCATGCATTTGAGTGTTCTTTACAGTTTTCAGATAATTTTGCACTTACCTATAGACACAGAAACTGCTGATTATCTTGCTTCTAGGTTTCAATCTGGTTCTACATATCACCTCTTTCTCATGGACCTATTTGGACATATTCCTATACGTCAGGCTATTTCTAGAAAGGAAAGGAACTTGAGGGAAAAAATACTGTGTGAAAGTTAAAAGCCAAAGGGATACAGAACATCAAATTTCTGCTTTTTCATGTTTAATTTATGAGCTGATGACCATGTCTAATTAATGGCATATTTGGGTAAAAAAGCTATTCCTCTCATTTAGCATATGGTAATAAAATGTGTCAAAATGGACATTATTCTCAAATAAAGCAGCTTTACCGTATAGAAGCTGTCGATTTTGAATGAACTTTTTAGTTAACTGTGTAACTGTGCACCTCTTTGTACCTCTCTGTAATGAGCCTCTTCTGAAAATGTGTGCCGGATAAAAAAATGCAAACATCAACAAAAGTTCCTTTCGGTGTACATTATAACCTTTCCGCCCTGTAGCTGGGTTATTTAGGTTTCAGCTGTGTTGCTGACCCCCACAAGTTTACCCAGCTGCCTTTCAACCTGATCTGCCACTCACAGGCTCTCCCCTCCCCGAGTTTTCTTTTTACCCCTTCCAGTTCCCTCATGTGCAGGAGAGTGACAAACTGAGGCCTGGCTCCGGGGGCCACAGAAGCGGAGCAGCCTGTGCAGTGTCACTGTCCCTCCTTTTACCCCGACCTACTTCTCCAGGGAAGGTTGGGCCATAGTGTATACCAGGAACAGTGCTGAAAGGAAAGAAATTTACGGGAAGGCAAACAAGTCATCTAAGAGGCAGAGGCAGAGAGGAAATCTGGTTCCTTCTACTTTTCCAGGCAGGAGAAAAATGAACAGAACGGTGGCTTTACAGGTTTTCTACTACAGCCTCGCCTGCTTCTGAGCTGGTAGCCAAGCACGCAGCTTCTGCTGGCATGGGTTTGCCCACCTCCAGACAGTGGTGTGTCCACTAGAGTAGGGGTGTCCCATCTTCTAGCTTCCCTGGGCCACATTGGAAGAATTGTCCCAGGCCATACCTAAAATACACTACACTAATGATGGCTGATGAGCTAAAAAAAAAATCTCATAATGTTTTAAGAAAGTTATCGAATTTGTGTTGGGCCGCATTCAAAGCCATCCCGAGCCACACACAGCCTGTGGGCCGCAGGTTGGACAAGTTTGCTATACAAACTTACCTCTCTATTTGTCTACATCAGAAGTCTGGATTGGGGGTCAAGAGGAAATGCATGTGTGTAAGACAGATGGGATGAAAACAACAGGTATTTGCAATGCAACAAAGAGCAATACGTACCTACTTCGTCATGTTTGCAGACCCCATAGTTCTTACCTCCACAGCAATGCTCCTTAGAAGGACCTGACAGGTGACGGAAATGAGTCAAGCAAACCTAGGGTAGAACAAAGTGGCATGATGGACTAGCTTATATCCTTTCCTTAGAAAGGACAGCAGTGTTGGAGGGTAAATCTGAAGTTATCAGGTGCTTTAGCTTTTCAAGCAAAGCTAGAAATTCACATATTCTCCTGGAAGTTGCCAATTTTTAAAACATTATGTGGGCCAAACAAAACTCACCTGTGGACCACACAACCATTGGGTCATTGAGTGCTAACCTGATGTAAATGTTACCTGCCAGCTTGAGGTTCCCCTGCCTCACCGAGTTGTCCTGCCTATCCCACGCCTAGAGGTTGCCGTGGGCAGAAAGCTCAGCTGGGACTGGGACATCTACTGCCAGGCCCACTCAGATGGCTGCTGGCCGGAGACCTCGGGGCTGTATTTCACCCCTTGGGAATCCCCATAGGTGAGTGTACTTACAGCATGGCAGCTGGCTTCTTCCAGAGCACATGACCAGGAGAGAGTGAAGGTAAGAACAGCCAAGATGAAAGCCTTCATGTCTTTTATAACTTAATGTTATAAGTGACATAGCATCACTTCTGTACTATTCTGTGAATCACGTAGACCAACGCGGATACATTGTAGGAGGAAGGGGTGCTACAAGGTACCAGGCGGTGGGAATCATGTGGCGGCCCTCATGGAGGCTGGCTACCCCAGGACTCCACACTTTCTGTAACACAAATGCTCACCTCATACCGTCCTCCTTCCAAAGTGTCCACTTCCACTCCTTTAGAATGTCTTTAAGAAGGCATCCTTCTAGCAGAATTAAACAAGGCTTCCACATCATTTACAACACAGTTACATATCTATATAACCAACTGTTTAATTTTTTAAACAAAGTTCACCCAGTCCCCTGGATGTGATCAGTAAAGCACCATTTGTGTAAGTAGATCACTTAGGGTGTTTTGTTTTGTTTTGTTTTTATCTTGAATTTTTATGGGTTTATTTGAGCCAAAACTGACAATTGCTATGAAGTGAAATCGCAGATGCTCCCACTTATGGGGATCTTCAAGCAGCGTAAATGATTCGCCAAGGAAAAATAATATGCGAGAGCTACAGGCCTCTTGGACCATAGTTTTTCAGTTTATAGGTATTACGTCTTTTCTATATTTAGGTCACTGAAATAACCACTTAAACCACATGTAGACATGCTGGCAAATATATTGAATCACTGGTATAATTATTTATTTCATGAAGGGGAAATAGGCCTTTTATATAATGACCTTACAAAAGTGTCACTTTTATATGTGGAAAAATAAGCGCCTGTCATTTTCTTGTTATTCTGAGGTCAGAGCCTACCACAGAGATTTTAATATTTGAAAGCTATTCTATTCACTGGAATCCCAGCATTTAAAATAGTGATTTTCTTAAGATGCAGTATCCTAATGCACTATAGCTGACCTTTCTTGGTCAGGAAAATAAAATCTTCAACACCTCTTGTTTCTGTTCTACTCTTTTCATTCTGCTCGAAGCTGATGTTAAATGATCAGGATGCATTTTCACTCCTTTGGCATTCTCATTAGCATTTGTCTGTTGGTGTATATCTCAACACCCCGCATCCATTGCAGTCACTATACTCTCAGTCAAATATTTGTACCTTAGAAATCATTTATCTAGTAAAAATGAGTTTGAATGAAAAAACTAGAGGAAGAATTCTCATCGGAAAACATTTTGGTGGGATATACAGTTATGATAAAGATTTAGTATATCTTATATATCAGTAAATTTTAAGAAGTTTAATGTTTAAGCATAATGTATATGCTTTGGGGAGGGATGATGTGATGAGGTATATTTTTGCTCCTTGAAAGAGAATTCATTACAATAAGAACTTACTCTAAGAAAAGGAAGCAAGTAATATTGAGCAAGCATTTTAAATGGTTAAATGAAGGTGGTCTCAGCTTTGGAACAAGAGCATTAGAAATTTACAAAATCTTATTTTTGGGGTGGTTAAAAATAATTTTAAGAAATAATTGCATTTATGGTAATGATGAACTCCAAAATAATTTGAGTATAAACTCTGTAAGGACAGGGATCATATCTTATTAATTTTAAATTTCCTTTTCTGAATCTAACACTTTGAGCACAGTAGACGGACAGTAAGTGTTGAACAGATAAATAATGTAGATTTTAGTAGTTTCAAATGACCTTACTTAATAGTTACATGACTTTATTTTTGCACAGAAGCCATTTTTTCATTCTAAGAAACATCCTAATTTCTAAATTCTTTCTTCTGAATATTGTGTCATCATAAAATTATTTCAAGCGTTTACCTAGGCTGCATCCCCTGCCATATTATCCCTCTCAATTTTAAACATAAAATGAGATCACTTGCAGATTCAGGGGTCCCACAGAGCAGCGGTCCCAAACCTGCATGGAAGGGAGCATCCCTGTGCCCTGAGTGGGACTCTGATCTAAACTTGTAAAAGAATGAAGTTTAGTCTTAGTATCACAAAATAATAACAGTTTATTCCCAGACTATTAACAGTTTATGTCCAGACATTTTAAAAGACTGCACCCCAGCTTTTAAGTAAAATATTTGGGGGGAAACTGTGGTAAACACAGAGGGAAGAAAAAATAGAAAGCTGATCCTTCCCATGGATACTGAATTCACAAAAACACACGTTTGAGAGGCAGTTAGACAAACATTTTTTATATATGTGTAGCATCAGTTTTAAATAGGGTTATTAACTGGTCTTATCCTGGTTAAAATCATATTCACTGTTCCAGGGGAGTCATAGAAAGCACGCTTTTCTAGGATCCTCTCCCCCCCGCCCTCCCCCCACCCCGAGTTTTTGCAAGAACCTTTGCTTAGAACTTTGCAGTAGCCAAGCCTGTGGAAAACATCAGCAGCCCCAGTAGAGTTCCTGAGAGCTTTAAAAGGGCCAGTGATTACTGTTGGTGCTCTTGTTAGAAAACCCCCAAGTCTCATGTTCTCATCCTCCTTTAAGAGTCATCTCCCAAACCAAAGTGCCAAGCAAAATGGGGCATTAACGTCAAAGAATCCTTAATTTGGAAAGGGAGCTTTGAAGTCATGCAGTTCAATTTTTATCTCCTACCAGATTTCTTAGATAATTGACTTTAATATTGCAACCTAACAATTTTGACCAAAGGAAACACTAAATTGATGTTTGTCTTTCTTTTGTTTTGCCTTGATAGCTTGTTTCCTAACACTTTTGAAAAAAAAAAAACCTATTTAAGAATTCTTTTTCTCTACATTTTAGGATACATCTAGACTATCTGGACTATCCAATCAACAAATGAAATGAAAATGTCTGTCATTTGTTGTCAGGCAGATTTTTGCTACTTTCTTAATATGGCGGGCTCCATCCTCCTAGAATTCTTTAAACAAACTGTAAAGAAACCTAGAACTGTTTTTAATCACAGCCATTTATTACAGTTGTCCCAACATGGTGACAATGACAAATACTAATCATCAACAAGAAACTATAATAGCATAATGTTACTTGCTCTGAGTAAAGTCCAGTGGTCCTAGGAGTGATTTAAAATAAGATCTCTTGTCAGACATAGGTAAAACAGAATAAAATTTGTATCTCCTGGGCTTTATTGTCTGTACTCTCTGTTGCCATTGCTCTGCATTGTTTTCATTATCATGTTATTGAGCAAATAACATACGAAAGAATTAGAAATTCTGATTGACTGCCCATGCTTCCAGTTTGTAAATTTCCTCAAAGCTCCCTGATAAGTTGGCAACTTGTTCTGGTCATTTATATAGAATCTACGTGTGTGTGACCTTTCTCAATGCATGTTGTAAGAGTATGAGATCCTGTGGAAATGTTTTTGAGTTACTCAGAGTTAAGATGATGTCATTAGAAAAGATTAAAAATATGTAATGACAGTACACTAAATTGATATCTTTGGCATATAAAAAAAATCTATTAATAAAAAGCAAAAAATAAAAAAATGTTATGCTTATTTTATAATTTGACAAATTGGTTATTTTCTATAAGCCTATCTGTAGAGAAGGGTAATTATTATTGGAGGTTTTTGGGGCTGGGGTACAACCTATGGATTCTCAAATTTCTTTAAAATAAAAAAGCCATTTTATCATGAGTTTGAAAACTGAGGAACCAGGATTTTTATGTCACTGTAAATGTATCTACTGTTACATCTATTGTCATATCCTGTTACCGGGGCCTGATCTGGTCAGATAGAGATATGTCCCTAGAGAGGTCGGAAAAGGTAAACTTGTTTTTAGTTACAATTCATAGAAACTGAGACAACAGAGTTTTCAGTCTAAGTTAAACTCTGGTCTTTATTGAATAAATTCAATCTTTTATCCTTGTAACCCAGAGTGATTTCTTCCTTCCTTCTACTAGTTACACTAAAATGGCAAGCACCTCTTAAAAGAAGTCTCTTGTAGATAATAACCTATAAAATGTGGATTGCATATGTGTGCTTTTCAGGTATATAAAACGTGTAAATAAGATTTGCAATTAAGCACTTCTCCTATATTGAAAATAGGCTCAATAAGACATACAATACAGACTTATGCTTACATGTCTGGGCATGCACAGTTTTTACCATTTATTTTGCATCTAACCTGAATATTTCACGTATGTGGCTGTGAGATAGGAAATGGCCTGTTTTTTCCTTTTTGTTTTATATATAATAGTTATATTTAAAACTGGGGTTGAGAGTTGTGGGGGGAGGTGGGAATGGGCACCAGATATATGGTGGTGGAGGGGGACCTGATTCTGGGAGGTGGGCACATAATGCGATGCATGGGTGATGTGATGTGGACTTGTACTTCTGGAAACTACCTAATTGTTACCAACTAATGTCACCCCATTAAATTTAACAATAAAATATAATTTAAAAAACTCAAAAAAAAAACAAAAACACTGGGGTTAATTTTTTCTTAATACTAATACTTATTTAACAGGGCATATAAATGTAAATTTTTTCAATGAAAGCACATATTCAGTCCTTTTGGAAGACTTCCTGTGATGGGGCAACAACAACAAAATAATGTTTTAATAATGGAATATATATTAATAGTAATCTTTTATTTGTTGGGGAAAAGTTGGTCTTTCTTAAAAACTTACAATTGTGTTTTTTCTTAACAAATGTTAAAATTGTTCTTTTGTATTTGTTTTTTTCACACTTTGGTTTCTAGAATGTTTGTACTATTAGAAGAATATATGAAAAATGTATTTTATCTCCCCGACTTCTTACATTGGTATGGCTGTCTTTACAAAATTCTTTCTACAGTGTCTGAAAACACTAAGGTACTTTTAATACCCTGTTGCTTAGGCCTCCACCTTCTTCCCTATCTGCAGAGCTTGTTCTTGCTCTCTTTTTTTCTTCTCTATCTGCCTTTTCCACCACTTTTCTCCTCTCTTTTACAGACTCTTCACTCTCTAACGTGAAATTGATTAGAATGCATTAATTTTTAAATAAGTGTCACATACCCTTAACTGAGTACTACGAGGTTGAGAAGGCTTCATGGTGCAGAGCCTGATCCAAAACTAAGTGAGAAGAATTTTAAAAACAAGGGCTGCCCTTCATTAGCCCTCATGCTATCTCCTGACAGGCTCCGTGCACTTTCGTCGCTATGCCAGGCCAGGGCAAGCCCCGCTGCCATGCACCACTTACCCTCTGTCAGCAGCTTCAGTCAGAGCTTGGGCGATACTGTACATGCGAGTCTGTCATGCGTCAGCCTCAATTAAGCTCATTTCGCTTGCTTGGGAAATGCAACAGCCTCCTGTTAACCATCTTTTTTGTTGTTGTTTCACTTTTTTTCTTCCATTTTTTTTCCATTCAACTCTCTCTAGAAGCCTATGTTTCATTTGGTGAAACTATGTTCATGATTTTTTAGCCTTTTACAAAGAGAAATGGTTTTTAGAGGAAATAAGTTCTCTATGTAGGTTCCAGTAAGTTGATTATAATTGTGGAAACTCAGTTAACACCTGAGTTTGTTGTTTAAAGGAGGCAATTATAGGCAACTCTCACTGACATTTTGTACCTGTGCCAAGTTTGGTCTTGCATCTTATGAAGCAGTTTTTCTTTAGGCCTTTTCAGAGTACAAGAGCAATAGGCATCCAGTTTTATCAAATGTAGAAATACTTCTTTCTTCACAACCTATTGTTTACTCATGCCCTTACTCATGTCATCTAATGAGGTGGCAGTTTTCTTTTTTTAAGAGCAGAGTGAAACCTTATACTTGAAGGGGAAAAAAAGTGTGGAGAGCAGCAGTTTATATTTGGTTCACGTTTTGTGGTTTACCCTAAGTTTATGGGAAAAACAAAAAGACCACCCATAGCTTCACCGTGCAGGGTGGTTGGCTGACCAAGTTAGTCCCTTATGAGAACTTGTCTTTCAGAGGACATTCTCTAAAAATACAAGTCTCTGAAGGGAATTCTTTTTCCTTTCTCTGTGGCTATAGAGCACCCAAAGAGCTCCTGTGTGCTTTAATATACAGGTGAGCCTGGAGACAGTCAGGCACCTTAAGGATCTGTGCAGATTGTATGGGCCTGGTCAGTGTGTGAAGTCAGGTTAACCCAAGCAGCGATTGTCAGATGTTGGTCACAAGGCATAATATGAAAGAAATTGCACCGATGTTAAATCCCATGAGGTCTGTGGCAGCAGAAGGGGTTGGTAGTGAGTGAAAAGCAAGGTCAGTTTCATAGATGAGAATGGAGACAAAAATGCATGTGGGTATTTTTTTCCTTTTTCAAATGTACACTGCCCGCCTGGATAAGTAGGTTTTAAATACCGGTAGAATCATATTGATGGAATAATCCAAGGAAACAGGTGGAGTATACAGATAATGGGATTCAGATTTCCAAAATCCATGGCTGACAGGTCATTGCAGAAATTATTAGCTGAAAACCTAAAAATCCATTATTAACCGAATTATTGGTGGTAGGTTAAGGATTTCCAATAAGACTATGTGGTGGTACATGATAGTGACTTCGTACAAGATACATATTAGCAGTAAATGTGAAGTTATTAAACATCTTGAATGGAAAATAGTAAGAATCAACAGTCACAGTAGCTTAGCAAGGACAATTTTATTTTGAGATAGCCTAGATCAGGCATGTCCAACCTGAGGCCAGGACAGCTTTGAATGGGGCCCAACACAAATTCTTAAAATATTATGAGAACTTTTTTTTAAGATATATTTTTATTGTTTTTGACAGAGAGAGGAAGAGAGAGATACAGAGACAGAGATAGAGACAGAGAGAAGGGAGAGGGCCCAGAACAGTCTCCATAGTTGCACATCATTGGTTTTTTCACATAGTTTCATTCCACAGGTGGGCGGGGCTGCACAGGGCAGGAACTGGGCCAGGGTCTCACCTCAGTGAGAATTGAACTAGGAGCACTCCCCAGTTCAGCATATGGGTCCACACAGGCCACGGCCGGGATTCGATCCTCAGACCTCGGGGCTGCAAAGTGAGCATTTAACCCACTGAGCCATCCCGGCTTCCCCTATTATGAGAATTTTTGTGACCTTCTTTTTAGCTCATCAGCTATCATTTGTGTTAGATATTTTATGTGTGACTCAGGACAGTTATTCTTCCAGTGTGGCCCAGGGGAACCAAAAGTTTGGACACTGCTGTTCTAGGTTGAAAGATTTTTCATTTGCTAGTATAAATTAATATTTAGGAATATTTTCTTTAGACACAGGTCCTAATGGATATTGTCAAGGGAGTCTCCACTTAAACTTTTCCTAGAGAATCACATCCCTTCTTGTATGGATGAGTCACACAGTAGTGATTTTTTAGGTTGCTCATTTATTTAAAAAATAGTTTTGAGCCCCATCATTGGTAAGCAAAACAGGTATTTCCTATCCCTCATGGACTTTATATCCAAGTGGTGGAAATAGCCATTATAATATATAAAATTTAAACCACAGTGGGATATGGATCCTAGTTTGCCAGTCAGGGAAACTTACCAAAATAAGTGGCATTTGGTATGTGGTCTGAAAGAATAAGAGTTACTAGACAAGGGAGTGGTGAAGGATAGGAGGTGGGCAGTAGAAAGAGCTAGTGCAAAGGCCCTGTGGCAGGGAAGATCATGGCACACTAAGGAGCTGTAAGACAATGTGGCTGGAGCACAGGGCGTGAGGCAAGATGTGGTGAAATGAGCTGAGGCTGGAGAGATCAGAGCTACATCACAGCCTCATCCTGGGCCATCTCTGGGTTTTGCCCTTTATCTTAAAAGCAGACATTTTCCATCTGTCAAATGAGAGGATTAAGCATAGAGTGCTCAACCAAGAAGGCTATTGTACAGAAGTGATACTTTTAATCATTGCAATTTACCTATTTAGCAGGTAGCAGCTAGCAACATTAAATATCTTACACTGCATTTGGGACAGCCCCACAGAGCAAAGACTCATCCTGCTGAAAATACCAGGACTGCCTCCAGTAGGAAACACTGTGCTGAATAACCCCTTGGACACTTTTGCACTCTAACAGTCTATGATTCTGTAAATAAAAGTAAAATGCAGACCTCTGGAAAACAGTGAAACTAATGGTAGTGATTCCTCTGAATTCTCAAACCTTGGAACTTTTGTACTGAACAAAAAATATGCAAAGCTGCATTAGCTGAGCCAGAGGATGTGTCTCAGTCTGTGCTATAACTGGGCATTAGAGAAATGAAAACATGTTATCTGGGGCACTGAAGAATTTTCAAGAGAATAAAGGAAATCTCCAAGAAGGGGAAAGGGATAACAGCGAGCTGAAACTACAGTAGAGAGCAGTAAGCTATAAAGCAGTAAGCAGAAAGCCTAAGACAGTAAAGACCAGCCACTATGGCCAGCACCACACCTGAGTATCAGAAATGCAGGAGATGGTGTGTGTGTGTGTGCGTGTGTGCGCATGCATGTGTGTTAGGATAGGCACCCTGAAACTCTTCTATTTAACCAGGACACTGAAGGATTAAAACAGTCCTGGGTAAGTCACACTTGCTGGTTTCCAGCAAAACTAAACAATTATTTTTCTTTTTCTAGAAAAAAGCATCCCTAAATTAGACTCTCTGGATTCTTACACATTAACTTTAACAAAATATGAGCTTATATTTAAAAATTTGCACACAAAGAATAGAACATTAGCCTCAGTAAGAGTCAATTCAAACAACAAACAACACACTTGACTTCCCAAGGTTTTCAGATATTGCAGTTATCAACATAGTATACCAAATAGAAAAAAAAAAAAAATACACACACGCATACAGGGTGAACCAAAAGTACGTGGACAGTAAATGATAAAATTTACTTCATTTACTGTCCACCTACTTTTGGTTCAGCGTGTGTGTGTGTGTGTGTGTGTGTGTGTGTGTGTGTGTGTAAATAAAATAAAAAATGGGATTTTAAAATGATCAAAGAATATAACCATAAAGAACCATATAGAACTTATTGGATGAAAGGGTTTAAAAACAGATTAAAGTAAGTTGAAGAGACAACTAGTAAACTGGAGAATATATCCAAAGAAATTATAGAAAATATATCCAAAGAAATTATAGAAATTAGCACAGAAAGAAAATGAGATAGCATGAGAGAGATGTTAAAGACATGCAAAATTGAATGAGAAGATCTAAATAACATCAAATCAGAGTTCTAGAAGGAGAAATTAGAGGAGCAGTAATGAAAAAGATAATGTTAAGAATTTTCAAATCTGGCAAATAAACAACATGTACCACACAAAATAAATACAGAGAATTTTATATCCAGACACATTGTAGTGAAACTGCAAAACACCAGAGCCAAGAAGTAAAAACAGGCAGAGATAAAATGACACCTAACATTATAAAGAAACAATAAATTAGATTGAAAGTAGGCATCTCAACAAGAATCAAAGCCAAAAGATGGGAGAATAATGTCTTCCACGCTTTAAGAGATCATTACATGCAGCCTAGATTTTCTTCTCAGCAAAGTTTCTCTCAATGACAAAAGCAAAACAACATTTTTAGAGAAGCAGAATGTCAAAGATTACTATGGAGATTTTCACCAAAGGACTGTTCACCAAAGCAGTACTTCACAAAGAAGGAAATGACTACAGAAGGCAGAGCTAAGCTACAAGAAGGAAAAAATGGGCCAAGGAATTATTAAATTTAAATGCAAATCTAAACAAGCATGGTAAGTTTTATATTTATATTGTTATTAGAAATTAGGAAGGGAGTAATCAGAGTGAGTGTTATCAAAAGGCTGGTAATCTTCAGAAATGGAATAAAGATACTCATTAACTTTAGACCTCATTACATAGATATGATAAAATTTCAAATATAGACAGTGAAAGAATAAAAATATAATTGTCTAGATTCCAAAAATTGTACAAGAACTATTTGTATTTCTACATGACAGCAAAAAAAAAAAGAAAGAAAGAAAGAAAAGAAAAGAAAACATTTAAAAATAAAGGTTCCATTTCCATTTACAAAATATAAATGCGGGGGGTGAATATAACAAAAGATGCATAAGATCTAACTCTTCTACTTATTAATCATGATGCTGAGCAAGGTAATTTCTCTGAACCTCAATTTTTCATCTGTAATATGGCGATTAATAGTGGTACTTAGTGTATAAGACTGTGCTTACGTAATGCAATGCATAGGTGATGTGATGTAGATTTGTACATCTGGAGGCTATCTAATTGTTGCCAGCCAATATCATCCCAATAAATTTTAACAACAACAAAAAAAAGACTGTACTTAGTCCACAATAAAACTCCCAGTAAATATTAGCCACTATGTTATCATCTTTGTTAAGCTCCAAGGTGAGAACCATGGGAGAGGCCATAGTCCAGCACTCCAGGACCTTACAACCTAGTAGGGATGATAGTGCAATAGGCAAATAGTTATTGTGTGATCTGTAGAAATTGTAAATGTCAAAAGCTGATTATCAACAAACTGTTAGGAAAGAGACGTTATTTTGTGACTGGGGAAGAGAGGAAGACTGTGAAGTAGATGATTAGAACATGCGTACTGTGGGTAAGGCACTGGAGCCAAAAGCATATTGTACACACAAGGGCTGTCCCAAAAAAGTCCAGCTATTGTCAATATAATGAGAACAGGTACATGGCTGGATACTTTCTGGTCAGCCCTTGTACATTCTTGAGTCTGCTTTGACTGAATATGATTAGGGCATCCAAGATAAACAGCAGCTCGGTCAGAAAGCATGTTGGGTGATGGCTGGTTCAACGTGACTGGCTAAGAGGAGGCTGGAAGAATAGGTTAGTGGAAATTACAGAACTGAGTTTGCTAGCATAGCCCATTGTGACACTGAGCCTAATATTAATTAGCTGTCAGCTAAGAAAATGTCTGGGAGAATCTCTAGAGAAAGTCAAATACACCCTCTGGAATAGTGCCTGGCACATTAGTAAACATTTTGGGGTTTTTTGTTTGTTTGTTTTTTTAGGAATGAATTTATACAGTGCAATGGGTTCAGAAAATTGTCATAATGGATAATGTCATGTCAAACTAAGCTAGGGTTTTGTTCCAAGGGACTCTCATGGTTGCAAGGATAAGTGTATGCATGGTCAGGGCCAGTCTGTTGCATCTGGGGTAAAATTGTTCTTTTGAGAGGAACAGTGGAAGGGGGCTTACTGGGATGATATATGTGGAAATAGGACAGATGTGCTCATGACACTAGTTCCTCTAACCCACGTACCTGTGCAAGCACAAGGAGCGGAAAACACTGCGTGGTGGCGGGGCTCCCAGTGATGGAGAAACTGTGAGCCCCTGTGCTCAAGGCTCTTGCAGCCTCCTTCCAGAGCTATCCAGACGCCCCCATAACTCTTCTTTGAGCCTCCAGCTGCCCCCTAGCGATAGAGCTGCCCTGTGCTTCTTCAAGAATTTTGAAGAATATATCAGCTCTGTTAGTTTTTATTCCTAAACCATACCTAATTTTTACAGAGCTTTCTTCTTTAATGTTTTGCCCAGATGCACATAATCATCATTCTGCTCGTGACTAGACACAGCTGGAGGAAGAATGTCTGCTAGATGAGACTTTAATTATTATAACTTCCTTCCTTATGAGTAAGTCTTGGGATAAAATGTACAAGAATCTTTCTTACTTTTTTCCTGACAGTGGAAGTGGTTTGTTTGCCAACTAGTGAGTCGTGGGATCGGGTGGGGAGGATGGAAGTTAGAGGTGAAAGAGAAGGAGAGGCCAGCTGGGGAAGGACGTCATTGAAGGGACATCCTGCACCTGGAGTGTGGACATCCAGGTGGTTGGGGAAGGTCTCGACCCCCTGGCTTGTATTTTTTAGTTTTGGAACTGTTCAGCAACAATCTGGAAGTGTTCCCAGGACTTTTAAAACTCTCCACTAAAGTCATTCTGGCAGCAATGTGGAAATCTTTGTGATAGGTAAAAGCACACTGTGTTTTTAGGCCTGGTGAGTAACTGCATGTAATATTAACAGTGCGTGTTGTTCCTTTCACTTAATTATTATTGGGCTATAATAGAATTTGTGTTTCACTATTGGAATATAACCTCTTCCTCTTTGAGCTAGTACTATTACTGATCAGAATGAAAGCCATTTGATCCAACAAGCACTTTATTCTTCATTTATGTGCAATAGATTATTGTACCAGGCCCTGGGGAGCTATGAAGAGGAAGACAGCCTGCCCTGGAGGAGGGCCCACTCTACTAGAGACCATGATAAATGCATAGCCCTGGGAAGGCTTGCTTGCTAGCTAACAGCTACCACAGAGATGCAAACTACTCACTATTGGCTTGTGGGAGGGGAAGAATTGGGCTCATTTGAGGAAAATTGGGAAGGCTTCTGGTTGGGGCTTAGTTTTAAACTAGGCTTCCAAGGAAGCGTAGGACTTAGATTGAGGAGAATAAGGAAATGCTTTGCAAGTGGAATTTTGAGCCGTGACCAAGAGATCGGAGAAATAAGAGGTGCTTAGGAAAACTTGGGATCCTAGAGCATGAAGTCTCTACCGTAGGAGTGAGGTGCAGATGGGAAGTGCAGTGGATAGCAGAAGGCTGATAGCAGAATCCTTTGATTGTCAGGAAAGACTTGTGGTTTTCTCCCATTCTATGGACAGAGAATTCAGACACAATTGGTTGCTGTTTATTCGCTGACTCTGAAATTTGTTGGAAAATGTCTTATTCTCTTCCGTCCCTTTGTTTTGATAGTTCCAATAATTGCCATCTATCCCAGTATTCATTTACAAATTCTAAGCAGATATATACATTTCAGGACGTAGGGTATTCTTTCCCTAGTGTCTTTCTCTGTGGAAGCCTCCCATGAGGGCCTCATGGTCAAGTGTCTGTGTGCATGGCTGCATACTGCACCTGTGTTGAAGAGTCCAATTATACATTAGTATTCAATGGTTCTGAGAAGTAAAAATCCTTTTTAACTTTGCCTACCAAAGATCACATTCATCTTACATCTCACAAAGCAAGATCGGAGAAATAGTGTATTCAGGTACATTTCATAAGTAGTTTTTTTATACTTACATGTTTTTCACGTCCCCAGAACATCCTTATGAAATAAAGTAGTTGTTCCCATTTTGCAGATGAGAACTGAAGGTTAAGTTCACAGGCCAAGAAAAGATCCAGAGTTGGAATCCAAGATTTCCTAATCTGGGAACCACTTTGCCACTTTGTCCTACCTTTGAGATCCATGTATACCACTTCATTGAACACCATTGTGTCCTGACATAACAGGCTCTGGACTTGATTTTCAGTCATTCCCTGTCCAAGACCTTTAATGACCCACACTGGAGTGGAACTGACCACCCCAGAGTCTCTGGTAACAGTGTACTTTTTTTTAATTTTCACATTTGTCTCCATTTTCTGGCTTCACCCTCCTTAAATTCAGGGTACAGTTAGTAGGTACAGTGTCTAGCACGGTTCTCAGCCCATCGTGTTGTGCAGTGCAACACCATTGCATGCTGAATGAATGAGTGAGGGAGAGCATTTCTCAGGGATGGGAGTCGGGAGAGGGACACCTGGTGTTCACTCTGACTCCGGTACTCATTGCGCAGCAGTGTCAGCGTGCTAACAGACAAGATAAGAGGTAATACGTTGTGTATGTAGTCAGTCATCTGACAGAGAAATGTGTAGTTGTCCTATCAAAATGGGAGCACAGAATTGTACCAACACCATGTGATAAGCCAGTCAATATACCTGAAAAGCCAAACTGGAAACTGGACCTGTGCTGCCCAAGGGAGGGACCCCAGAATGTAGTTGTTTTTACAGGTTTTTACATTAATGGGTATGAGGCACGCCCAAGTGGGGCAGGGCCAGTCCTTGGCTTCAGGCTTCCTCTGCCTTTTACTTCTACAATTTTTAGCTTTGGCTTTGGTAGGTTTTAATGTAGACGGAGTGCTATTTTTATGTATGAAATCTTGTATTTATAGAACAAAAAGTAACTTTAAAATAAAAAACAAGAAGTGTAATGAAATCAGGCAGAAGAGGCAAGACTATAAAAGTCATATATATTTCTTTATAATAAATTGAGAAAAAAAGTGGGAAGTAAGTGCAACTTTCTTTAAAACAAACAAGATTTGAAAAACAAAATTATAAATTCCTACAATTTAGAATTTTACTTAGTCAATTAGTTCATGCAATCTTTATTCTTTAAAGCATTTGGTGGAGCAAGTATCTTAAAGCTTTTTGTCGAACTAACTTTAGTTTTTAATGCTAATTGAGAAATAAGAATTTAAAAATCTTAAATACAAGTTAGGAGGTAGATTAGTAGAAAGTTTAAGTTATAAATATGAGTAGGCTCTAATTTAAGTTTTCAGAATTTCAATTATGGGTATTCAAGTGCATTTACACAAGCTGGGTTTGTTATTTCTGGAGTTAATAAGCAATTTCACAATGTACTATATATCACTTTTAAAGACATGATAAATTGTCCCTAATGGTATTGTGTGTATAAACTAGGGCTGTTTCTGCCTTGTATATTATTCTCAGGATTGGGTGGTACACCTGAAAAGGCTTGGACTTTAATGGGGCCTTTTTAGCACTTTTGCACCTCGTATGTTCAGGATTATGTTTGATTGATGACTTTAAATGTGCTGGCATGAGAGATATGTAGATGTTAATGCTCTTAAACCATTTGTTTTCCAATCTCAGTAAAAGGCCCCTCTGTTTTGGGGTAACACTTTATCCTTCTTAAGTAAACAGAAATAGATTTCTGGGATTTTGCTTTTTTAGCATTGTAAATCCAGCAGGAAAGAGACAGGCTCAAGGCTTTTAAGAGAAGGCTAAATACACCATGTTCCCATTTTATTAGAGTAGTCTGAAAAAATCTCTGTGTGTGTGTGTGTGTGTGTGTGTGTGTGTATTTTCTTCTATACAATATTAAAATAACATATTTTCTTTCTCTTCTTTTTTTTAAACAAGAAACCTGAATCTTTTCTTTCCTTTGGACCACTTGATGCCTCAGCCATTAACCTCAGCCTGCTGGCTGAAAACTCTCTTTGGATTAGGTCATATTAAACAGCTACAGGGTTGGCTGCTATGTGGCCAAGGGGACCTTCTTCCCAACTGGTCTAAGAACCAGTTTAGGGCTATAAATTGAATCCTGCTTCCCAAAAGGCACTGGGGCTTAGTTCCCCACGCCTGAAGGTGTTCCTAATCCATTCCTGCAAGAATCAAGATTCCTCTGATTCAGACAAAAATCTTCAGAGCTTCAGGAGGGGCTCAAAAAGACTACTAGTGAGGGTTCCCACTTTCTGGTGACAACCCAGGCACTGTTCAGGGAAAGGTGGAAGATTACTTCTCCCAAAAGGACAGATTGTTGTAAGATTTTCAGAACTGTCAATAACCAAGTTGCTGTAGCAGCAGACCTGTCTCAGCCCTAGCTGCCAGGTGTCCATTGTCCTGTGAGAAAAGAGACCAGCATGGGACTGACAAACACATTTTCACTTGCACCTGAGCTGTGAACTTTGGGGCTCGAGAATTGAAAGACTAGTGCATTTGCCCATATTTATAAAATGTTGCTAATTAGCAGTCCGTGCCCTTGTGATCTTTTTCTCTGTCGTCCTCTCGAGGCATCCTATGTCTTTAGTTTCTTTCCTCTCCATCATCAGCAATGCTAAATGGAATATGGAGTATTCTGGCAGCACAGCAGTTTGAACCCCCTGATTAGTCCAGAGTGAAATGTAATGGGAGCAAATGTATGAAATAAGATGTTGTGTCTCCTTGTTCTCAAGATGTTATTTTGAAGTCTTCCCAGGTGGTGATGTATTTGCCGGTGATTCGTTTTACCGAGAAACCTCTAGGATTCCTGGGCAGGGTGTTTTGTTTTGTTTTGTTTTTTCATACCATATCATTTTTTATTTTTTATTTTCTATAAAACAGTTCTTACTAGAATAAATCTTTGTAAATAGAGTATGAATGTAATAGCAGAAAAGGTAAAAATCCCGGATACAATCTTGGGTGCTTAACACAGCTCAGAGCCTCAGAGCCTTTAATCACTGGTTTGCTGGTACTGCTGTTGTTTCAAGTCTGAAGCTTCTAATCCCATTTTCACCAAGTCATCCCAAATTATATTTTACTTAAACTCTTGAAGTTGTTTATTGTAATGGGTATTTTAAAATAAAATAAGGGAAAAATACATGTATTTGCCTTGCAGATATTAAGAACCTTTGCGTATATACCTATATTTGGTTAATATATTTGGTAAGTTTAGTGAGTATAAAAGGCTATTGAAGGTTCTGTTAATAGTGCTATGGAAGCATGTGCCATGTGTAATGCAAAGAAATAGCTGCTATGTATATAGATAAATAGATTGATGGAGCCAGAAGAGATCATGTAGCTATCTGAGCCAATGCTAGGAACTTAGAAGTGAGAAAACTGAGTCCCAGTGAAAGGACATATGTGAAGCTGCCAAGGAGCTAGAACTAAGGGTTTCCAACTAGTGTAATAGTTCACTACTCTTAATGTGCATTAGGATATTTTCTGGCCTTTGTTTTTAATCGTGTGTAATTGCTATCTCCCACATAAACAGATGAAGGTATAATGTAATAATTTTAAGTGTAATGTTACTTAAAAAGTCACAGAAATGCAACCACAAAACCGCATCATAATTTTTTACTTCCAAGCTATGTTGCTCTATTCACACTGTTATAGTGATGAAACACAACTTACTTGCAAATGCAACTGGCTACAACACTAATCCACTAATAACCAAGTAATTAAATATATTTAATGTCAGTTATGCCACCACTGCCTGGCACATAATCAGTGCTCATTAAATATTTGTTGATTCAGTCTTCCATTTCTCAGCACCACCTTGAGCAAGTTTCTCAAATAGTGAGCTTTGTGTCAGTCACTTTGGGTGATATTTTTTTTTAATGCAAATTCCTGCTACCCAACCCCTAATCAGAACCTCTGGGCTAGACCTTGAGAGTCCATGTTTTCAACAAACTGGGCAGGTGACTCTGTGTACACTAAAGTTTGAGAACCATTGCCGAAAATCAAGAGATGAACTCATAATTGATTAAAATATATCCAGTTGATCAGTCCAGTAGTCCTTATATGACAGTCGTTTTTTTGTATTTTTTAATTATCATATAATTCTTCCTTATTGCAAAATATTTAAACAAAATAAAAGTATATAAAGAAAAAAGTAAAAGGGCCATCTGTTCCGCCACCCACCCATTCTCCTCGTCTCACTCCTCAAGGATAACCACTAGTAACAGTTGGCACATACGCTTTGAGACTGTTTTTCTGTGTGTTTATGTTTTATCTATATGCAAGTATGTATTTATGTGTGCAATTATATGTACAGACATGCATGTATGTTCATATATGTACATTTATACACACGTGTGTGCACATTTACATGTATATTTATATTTCTTTTTTCACTTGGCAAATATGTGAGCATGTGCTGTATACCAGGAAGTGGTACTGAGGTAACAGTGGCCAAATAGACAAGGTTCCGGTTCTCATGGAACCTGCATAGTAATCGGAGAGAGACAGTAAATCAATGAAAATGTGATATAAAGTGTGGCAGTGATGCATGCTCTGAAGAAAAATAAAGTAGGGTAAAGGGATAGAGAATTCCAGAGGGCTCTGCTTTAGATATGGGGGTCAGGACAAGTCTCTCTGAGGTGATTTTTAGGTAGAGACCAGATGGAGGTGAGAGAATGAACCCTAGATAGATCTTAGAGAAGAGGAAGCGGCATTCCTTGTCAGGAATGTGTGCAAAATAATACTTCTTTTCTTTTACAAAACAAAATTATAATACACATACTGCTATACCTTCCCTTTTCTGTTTAGCAATGATTTATAGACATATTTCCAGTCTCTGCGTGTATGGATCTGATTTATTCTTTTCTTCCCTATGTCTTAGTATCCCATATTCTGTGCCAACATTTAACCATTCATATGGCATTGCACATATTATATTGTTTTCTTTGTGTTTTACCTTTATAGTCAATACTACATGAAATTCCATGGATCAGAATCTTGATAGTTAGTTATTGTAGGATTAATTTTATAATTCTGTTGCAAAGTGAGATTATTTTAAGTGTTTGGATCATATCAGTCAAGTACAAAATTACTGTTCAAGAAGAAAGGAACCAGACCTTGGGGTACAAAAGTGTATAATATTCATTTTACATGTAGAGGTAAAAGTCCTTTAATCATTTTTTATTTTAAATTGGATCATCAAAGAATTCTAAATCATGTCTTTATCATAAAAGACCATATTTTTACTGTTTTCCATCTTTTAAGTTATTCAACCAACTATGTAGGCACAGTTCTTATTTATAAGGTTGGGATTCATGCAGGTTCATTTGTTTTTATGTCTGTTCTCTTAGTATTGGATCAGCCATTTATTCTTCAGTGCTTCTGCATTTATGTTGTTCTTGGGTCCAGAAGTATTTAATCTGAACTGTATTTTGTCTTTTAAGTATAAGATTTTTCTATTAAATCTTTTTCTAATTATAAAATTCAAGTAAAACTGTGTTGCCCAGAAATAACCATTGTTAGCATTTCGGTGTATATCCTTCCAGTTTTTTTGGGTTTTGTTTGTTTGTTTTTTTCAGTGCACATGTTTGTTTGTTTGTTTTTGTTTTGTAGATTCCTGTTTTTATTTCATGTTACCCAGTTCTAATGTCTTTCTTTAGTGTCCATAACTATCTCATAACCCACACTGAGAATAAGCCCATTAACTCTCTCACATCACCTTTCTATTGCTAGTTACTCACTTTATTATGAACAACCCAGCAGACTGTCTCATCACTGTCAATTAAATCTGCCTTGCAGATTGTTTGCCAAGTGAATGGTTTCAGCGGTAGTGGGTGATGTCACTGCTGCACTCAGAACCCCTGGATACCTGCCTAGTGGCTGTCACCTTGGGAACATTTGAACCCATGATTCACACACACCCTCAGGCCAGGGGCCCAGGAACTTCTCTTATGCCACTCCTTCTTACCAGGCCCCGGGGGAGCTTACTTTGGATTTTCACAGAAAAAAAAATTTTTTTTCCTCCCACGCAATTTCTCGTATCCCCCTTCACTCTTCCCATTCTCTATTTCACCACCACTAAGCTCTTGGGAGAACAGTTGGCTTTTAACTGGAGGCTTATCTGTGTTTTCTCCCACCTTGGAATTAAGAAGAAACAGAATCTTTGAAAAATAGTAGCTACCTCACCTCTCCAGTTCAGCTTCCCTTAGGAAGGGCTTCTTGTCTCTGGGCTTTTGTAGAACCCACAACGGGCGAGTGTGAAACACTCTGTGATTTGAGAATGAATGTTTATGTAAGCAGGAATTGTTATTTGAAAATGAGTCTCTCTAGCAGCCATTTAGTAATCAAAATGTTTTACTTTGCACTCCAGTTTTCCAGAATGGCTTAAGCATCATTGAATTAAGCTTGCTGAGTTCCAAATGACTGGAGTTAGTAACTTAGCTTTTTTTTGTGTGTGTCTTTCTTTGTCTTTTTTTTAACTGAATAATTTGCCAAACAATTTGGTTTAGATGCAGGTAAATCTATTGGCCTTCAGGGTGTTCCATCCTCATGTGAATCCAATCTCCCAAACTTGCTCTGTGCAATTCATAGCTCCTTTTGTAGAGTACAGTGTACAGGTGTGTGACTACCAGATATTTTTTAAATAAAGATGATTTTTCAATATGTCTTCTAAACAACCATTTAATACTATTAAAACTGGAGTAGAGGTTAGAGGGACCATGGTATATTAAAGAAACACATTAAGAGTGCCTAAAGGTGTTTGTTTTTTTCTTGAAATGCCCACTTAGTTCCCAAATGATCAAAAGATGAAGGTTCCAGAGAGTCTTTCTTCTGACAGACGTGATTATGTAGGGGTTCTCTTCGAGAGTGACTTGTTATTTTATAAACACATGCATATGCATAAGATATTCTTCCCTATCCTCCCACTTTCTGATCTGCACAGCACAGCAAAGCACCCCATGGAGTTGGAGAACAAAGAAAATCTTTACTCTGAAATTCTTTCCTGGAGCCGAATATGTCCTCAGCTTCAGAAAGGAAATCCCCGGCATGGATCAGGTCACCCCCTGACCCTCTGAAGGCAATTTGAGGCACCACTGGTGTGCTCCCCAGGAAAATAGTACACTTGGAAATACTGGATACTTGGGTTGATTTCCTGTTAGGGAATCAGGTTTTGTTACAGACATTTTTACCTACATCACTGCAATTAATTCTTCCAACGACCCTATGTTGTAGGTGTTACTGCTCCCTGTTTCATAGGAGGAAACTGAAGCTCAGGGAGTTTGAATAACTTGCTATAACTATATAGCTGTGAAGTGATGGAGTCAGGATTTGAACGTCTGTTCATCTGACTCCAAAGCCTTGATATTTCTATTATGCAGGACACAGATTCCAGCTTGTTAGGGGTTAATGGATAGAAAATCACTACCCCATTCAAGTTGGCTGTATTATCTTTTTTATTCTATAATTAATCCCCATAAAGTTCTATTCACTGTAAGTTTATGGCATCCATTTCCTTATACAATAACCTGAACATGAATAAGAATAAAATAATATGTGTAACAATATGAGAAAGCATATGAAAAAAGATCATACTGCTATGCTACTCTTCAGTATATTAGAGAACTCAAATTGATAAGAGCGTAATATAAAGAAAAGAATATTTTTAACTGTGTTTATTCAATTCACATAACATAAAAGTAACCATTTTAAAATGTACTGATCACTAGCATTTGGTACATTCACAGTGTTGGGTGACCACCACTTCCATCTAGTTCCAGGTAGTTCTGTTTCCCCGAAAGGAAACCTATTGAGTTGTCACTCCCCTTTCCATGGCCCACCTAGCCCCTGGCAGCCAGCAATCTTTCTGTCTCTGTGGATTTATTATCTCTTCTGGATATTTCACATAAATGGAGTCACCTAACATGTGACCTTTTATGTCTGGCTTCTTTAACTTAGTGTAATATTTCTGAGGTTAATCTACATTGGAGCATATATCTCACTTAATTCCTTTTTATGGCTGAGAATACTGATGAAATGGAGGTGCTAGGCCTCCATCTGCTACTAACTCACTGACAACTGCATAAGCCTCTTGCTTTCTCTGAGCCCTGGTGTGCTGGTCTGTAAAGGTAGAGATTGTGTACCCTGGGGAGTGTGAGTGCTGCAGGGAGTTCTGGGAGAACTGTTGGCCTTGCTGCTCAAATATGCATGGGGAGGAGTGTGTGCTGTGTCTCCTTTGTGGAGATTCACAGTGCTCTGAGGGCTAAAGATTCTGATACCTGCTTCACACTCTTGAGCCCAGCGTTTTCTAGCTATAACCAGAGAACCCTTTTAACTCACAATTTTCTTACATCTTGTGGAACATAGTCCAATATTCTTTTTTTTTTTTTTTTTTAGTTTCAGATTTACAAAACAACAAAATGATTAGACACTTACATACCCCAACAAGTCTACTACCCATCTGACATCCTTATGTAGTTATTGTAATACCATTGACTCCCCATACTCCCAATATTCTAAGATGCGGTAATCTATGACCCAGTCATTGATGAAACCCCCACAATATACAGGCTGGCTGGTCAAGTTCATGGGGACCCTATGTCTAGGTTACTGGCCTAGAGGTATTCTTCCTCTAGGGGAAGTTTTAAACCTTTGTTATGGGGCATTTTGGTTGTCCCAATGTTAAGAGTTAAGAATAATAACCATTCTGCACTGCGTTGGATGTGCTTTCATGATACAGACAGTCCCTGGTCTGTACAAATTCTCTAGTGTCCCACTGGTCCTTTAGGTGTAGGTGAAAATGCTATTTATAATTATCTGAACCTAGTTTTCCATATAAACACCAAATATTTTTGCATGGTTTTAGCATCCACTAATTTAAAAGCTGCTCACCATTGAAGGATAGATAGAGTTAAGCTGCAGAAGCAAATTACCCAGAAATCGTTTTGGTGGGTTTTTTTATTGTTTTTGACAGAGAGAGAGAGAGAGAGAAAGAGAGAGATACAGAGACAAAGAGAATGGGGAGGGCCCAGAATAGTCTCCACAGTTGTACATCACTGGTTTTTCCACATAGCTTCATTCCACAGGTGGGGGCTGCACAGGGCAGGAACTGGGCCAGGGTCTCACCCCGGTGAGAACCAAACTGGGGGCACTCCCCAGTTCAGCATATGGGTCTGCACGGGCCGGGGCCTGGATTTGATCCTCAGTCCCCGGGGCTGCAAAGTGAGTGCTTAACCCACTGAGCCATCCCAGCTTCTTCTAATCTAGAAATTTTGGTGGCTTAACACGACTAAGGTTTGTTTTATGTTTGTGCCAAAAGTCCTTACAGCACGGGCAGGGCCTCCTCTTACAGTTAATCAGTAGTTTATACTGGTGGAGGGCCCACCATGGGAGTTCTTGCCAGCTACCCTGGGTAGGAACGGGCAAGGTTTACACACCAGGTCTGCAATGCTTTGGCCCAAAAGTGAGGCACATCATTTTTGACTATAACCCAGTAACAGTCAAATCAAGCACATAGTCCCTCTTAACCACAAGAGGGCTAGGGAGCAGATGGGAAGTTTGGTGAGTACAATGTTCATGGTAATGCCGCTTGTAGTATTTGAGTCATCATTAGAACACACTGTTAGAAGCCACGTGTATTGGTTCGCATATGAAGCTCTCGCATTTATGTTAATTTTGCATATAGGTACAAGCATATGCCTACTTACCTATGTCTGCTGGTATGCAGTGCCAATACACTTACATACAGAAATTCATCTTATTATAAATTACTTTCCTGTATATTTTCTTTATATAATAGATAAGGCATTATACTAACTTTTTTGATGTTATGTGTGTCCATAGATTATATTAGCTCTGAATTTCACTTCATGTGGTTAAGGAACATTGGAAAAAAATGTCTGTCATAGAAAGGTGGTCTGATGGGGATGAGAGCTGCTTTTTCAGGTCTTCAGCATTGTCACACATGGAGACTTACAGAGACTTACATAACAATAGTGGGAAGAAGATTATTGGGAGTTAACATTTACTGAGATGGCATGATGCCTCTGCTTCAAGCCTCACCGGAAGAAACCTCTGAATTCTCCATTTACAAGTAGAGCTGCTTTCCTCATTCAAGCGTGTTGGGAAGGTTGTAGTTCCCATAATTGCGGCTCACCTTATGTCAGCATGTGGCTGTGGGGAGGGATCCCACACTACCTGCAAAGACAGGATCATGATCTGCAGACACTGTCAAGAGAAGGCAGGCAAAGCCCAAGGGTCAGGACAACACAGCAGGGTATCTGAGCAGCCCAAAGGATGTCAGGAAAGAGATTGGAGGAGAACAGTGGTGAGAAAAAGAACATTGCTCCAGAAAGCAATGTGTCCCATCCTGAGAAGACTGGGGTTCTGTGCCTGTGTCACTCAGAGAGTTGCCCTGACTCTTCAGCAAATGCTTCCCCATTTTATCTCTGTTGCTGGGCCTCCCAGTTTCTCTGATCTCATGGGTTTCAGAGCTTGCACGTAGCGTATTTGAATAACATTAACAAGATGGTTGTAGGCCAAAATAAAACCCAAAATGTCAGGACCCACCCTGAAATACATCATCAGTTGAAAGGAAAAAGCACAATTAACTCAAAATTAGAAAATAAAGGCTCCTTCAAGCTTTCTCTGTTAGTGATTTGGCCAGATTCCTTTTTTCAAGAATATTTCGAATGTTTGTTGCATCTTTACTTTTATTCCCCAGTCTTTATTTTTCTCTTCAGTCTTTAGTCTGCAAGAAATCTGCTTCAGTGGCATGTGCATTTGGAATTGAGTTTATGGAGTAGTGCAGCCTTTTCCTTGCCTACGGCAGGACCACATTGGTTCAAGGCTAAGAAACTAGGTTGGTCCTACAGAGACCCTCTGGGTGACTCATCTCTTTTGAGATCCTGATTGTCCATTTTTTGGTTGGTGTTTCTAGCAACAGCGTGTGTTGCCCTGAAGGCACCCTCTCATATGGTGTTGACTGCACGACACTGTGTATTTAATTCTTGCTTTGGATTGTGCCTCAAGTTTTAAGTCACTTGACAGTACAGATGGTTTCTTTCTCCAAAGTTATCAATAGCATACCCTTCCTTCCCAGTAACTCCACACATACACAGCAAAGCACAACTAAGCACAAATTTTGTGTTTTCTCTCTTTAAAAAATTAAATGTAATCTGTCTGACCTATCTGCTGCTTTCTAAGATCAATGTCCCATATGCAGGTAGCTTATCATGCTACTTGTCTTAATCACTCAACTTCTTCATTAGACACACTGTTTAAAAACCTTCTGTGTAGTTATCTTTTCTTACTCTCAGCCTTCCACATTCTTACCTTTATTGTAAACTTTCTTAAGACTTTTTTATATACCTGCCATATAGACCTGTTCCAAAAAGCATTTAGCCTTCTGACAGTTGTATCTGCTTTTCATTAGCTTTGCCATCAGTTTATAACCCATGCTCATTGCCTCCTTCAGAGTCTGAATGCTTGTTTCTGTGGGGGATGAACCCAACTTGAGTGATCAAGGTTTGCTCAGTATTTTCCTTGTCCTTTGAAATGGGCAAGCAAAACTAACTGTGTGACTCTCTTAAGGACAGTCATCTGAGTTTGTACTGCCTTGCTGTTATCTTACAACCACACAGTTTAGAAAGCTGGAGCCAGCGGAGCCTTCATCCATAACATGAGCCAGGCACTATGCTGAGCATTTGGGGGAAATAAAAGATGACACAGATCTGCTTTCAAGCAGCTTCTGCTCTGGTAGAGAGGGTAGTGTAGGCATGTAAGACAGAGTGCCCAGGAGTTTGAGGAGAAAGGGATCTCTTTGGGTGGGGCAAATGCAGAACGCATGGCAGATACAGTGTAGAGGCTGAACTATGAACAATGAGTGAGACTGTGAGGAGTAGAAGTTGGTAGAGGCATTCCAGACCGGGAACCACCTGGGGAAAGGCTCAGAGGTGCCCCAGTCCAATGTGACTTGAGCAGTAGTTCTCAACCAGGACTGGTTTTGACCTCTGGGGGCCATTTTTCAGTGTCTGGAGACAATTTTGGTTATCAAATGGGGGGAGAAGGGTTGATCCCAACATCTAGTCAGCAGAGACCAGGAATGCTGCTAAATATCCTACAATGCACAGAACGAACCCTCACATCCAACAAAGAATTATCCAGTCCCAAATATCAGTAGATACCAAGGTTGAGTCACCCTGGAGTAGAGCCTAGATTATATGCCAGAAAGAATTAGGAGAAAAGTCTGAAAGAGTATTTAGACCTAAATTCTAAAAGGTTCTGAATACTAGCTTAGGGCATGGATTTTACTTGGTGATCAAGGAAAGGGCCGGAGCTTGACCAGAGTGGTGGTCTAGGAAGATTAAGCAAGCAAGATGTGTGGATGATTGGAGACAATGAGCCCAGCGGACAGTTGGAAGGAGACATTAGTAGAGGTTACAGTGGCACCAATGGAAAAGAAGAAACTAACATGAGAGAAATTGCAAAGGAAGACTTGGAAAGACCTGGTGACTGGTCCAAAATCGGAAGCAAAAATAAAGGAAGATGCCAAATGAGTTGATGTTTGTCAGTCCTGGGAGATCTCCTTGATTTACCTGCCCTTAACCGACGGTAAGAGGTACATAGCAAGAAAACCACGATTTTTCTTTTCTACCTGTTGAATTTAAGGAACTGATGGGACAGCCAGGGTGAAATATATCCAGCATGGAATAGGAAATAGGGAGTGAAACTTGAAATAGGTTAAGACAGATTAGACTTAGAAACAAGGAAGGAGATGATTTGGAGAATGTAGGGAAGAAATACGAGGTAAGAACTTGAACTGCCCACACTTTCGTATTGAGAGGAAGAGAGGCACCTGTGAGGGAAAGAGGTCTGAGGGTGAGAGAAGTGCTTTACTCACCGGAGGAAGGCTGCGTAGATTCACATAGGGATGGACGGCCGACAAGACCCAGGCCGTCTTTCACTGCTTGCTTCTCCTAAGTATGATGGCGCATTATGTAATGACATTATGTAGACTGAGCATCTCGAACTAACTACTCATGCATTTCATTTGATTTCTCAATATCATGTATAAGGGTACACAGTTGCAGATATTATTACTTAGTAGTGTTGTTTATACCTACTATAATTGCTCGGTAATGTTCTTCTGCTGTTGGAAAGTGTGTTGCAGTGGGGTCCTAGTCCATATTTTCACATAAATTATAAACTCTTATCAAGGGTAGAAACTACGTCTTTCATTGTTTGGCCTATTGCTATAGGACACAGTAGTAGGTATAAATTAAATGCTAGGGACGAATTCTTCTCTCCCAAAATAAAGAGAAAACAAACAGCCATAACAAAACAAACCAACAACAACAACAAAAAGCAACAACAACAGGTCGCTGATTTAGTCTCATGGATATGGTATTTGGGGTAGGTCATAAAACAGAGAAAACATTTCAAATTTCTTATTTATCAGATGACTAGTCTGTTCTTCCATAACCTAGAGGCCTCTCTATGTACTTACTACATCTCAGAATAGCCTAACCAGACAAATATGTTTAATTTAACTTAAATAATGACCTGAAAGCCCTTTTGAATGGTTCCAATAGAAACATTAGGAATTGTTTATAGCTAACTTTTTATTTGTGTTTTTTGGTTTTTTTTCCTAAAAGCAAAACAGTTTGGGAACTCACAAGATTTTATAGGTGCCATCTATTTTGGAATGCTGTTTACTTTTATGATGTTTATTCTTCACCCACTGAAGGGTGTGAACACTCTGGGTTTTGCTGCATGGCCACCAAATGCTATTTTTACATTATACTTTATATATAGTGTCCATTTCTCGGTGCTTCTTTTGCAATTCCCTTGTTGCATGTCTGCAGGAAATCACAATTAGGAGTGCTATGTAAAAGTCCCTCTCTTTTTTAGCATTTAAATTTTAAGAAAAGCATATTCTAAACCAATGTGAAATTATAAATAAGTAATTGCGCCTTTATTTCTTTGCTGTGTATTACGTAAAGCTAGATAATATAATTGCCCAAAAAGATCAAAGGGAAGAAACTCAAATCTGAGTGTGAGGAATATAGAGTAAAATGGCAATACTAAAAAATTGCCTTGCATACAGTTGCTTTAAAAATGCTTTGCTTGACACACATGCTTTTGAATTAATCAGACCATGTGGACAGGAAGGCCCCTTTATAGTTTCTACATATGTGAATCAAAGGTGGGATTTGTTTGAATTAGCCCTTAGCCTCCATTGTTAAAATCAGAATTAAGTTCTTTGTTTACTGAAGCATTAACGGCAATCTTTGAGACTGCCAACAAGGGCTGTTCGCTGGCAGAGAGTTCTCGTGTATTATGCTGTTTACCTAAGGGTTATATTCAAGAAGCTCTCTGAACAGCTGGGCTGATTATTGAAAATGCCTCATAGTAACTTCCAGCCTAGGCTGATCGATATGGGTGCAAAGCTTTACATGGGAGGGAGCTATTTAAACATTGAGAGCCCCGGGGATAAAAGAGAATGAAAAAATAATGCTGGACAAATATGCTGAAATGTTCAAAGGAAGAGAGAAGTATCTTGTCTTGCTATAGGGGAAAATTCCTAAACAAACAAACTAGAAAAAATTTAAGTTTATCTTATAATGACATCCTAGAATTTTAGTTATTTTATAACACCCTCCTAAACATTTAGTGAGAGGAGGAATGACTACGTAATCAGGAACAACAAAAAACAGTTTTGTTTTCATTATTTTGAAATGTAAACTGTTACATAAAATTCCATAAAATACTTTTCAGTGATACAATAAGGAAATATTTAACTTTATTGTTAGGTAGATTGAGCTCCTTATATTTTAAACCTTTCTCAGGATCATTGGAAAATAGTACCAATTTACTTCCTTACCCATAGCTAGGCAGAAAATGTCTATTTCTTTAATGTTTCCTGCCACAGAGAGCTGAGATAGAGATAACAATAGTCACTCTGTTAACCAGAACTCAAGCAACCAGCAAAAAAATCAAAGAAATAATACTATTATACATTTATCTGTCATGGATGCCAATTAACAGTCTGCTGCATTAACATTTCCTTTTGTCTTAGTCTTAGCAAAACAAGTTTGTTGGGGTTTTTTCCAGTTCTGTTTTTAAATGATTTTAATACAGTAAAAACTAAACTAATATCTGAGAGCTTATCTCCTAAAAACATTTGGTGAAATTATGACATTGAGGCAAACTATCAGCATTTAAAAGCCTGTTTCTTTCTACAAAATGGAATAACAGAGAAACAACTCCAAAAAAGACAGAGGGAGAAACCACTGAATTTATCAAAGTGGAAACCTGTGTCAAGAAATCCTACATCTTGTTACATCCAGGACTTCTTATTTACACTCTGCACATGAGCAACAGACAGGAAGTTCAGAAACACAAAGGTAATCGATATGAAAACTGTGAAAGTCTCTTAATCAACTCACACAAACTCTCCAAGTAAGGGGATTTTACAAGCATTTCAATTAGGGCTTTCCCTTTTTATTACCAATTTCATTGACAATTAAAAACGCATAATCAAAGTTGACATGATTGTAATAAATAGCAAAATATTATTTCTGCACTGAGCTTTTGGACGTATAGGAGACTTTGATTTTCTGATATTTATTTTGATGAACTACATAGACGAAGACTAATTGAATAGTTATTCTATAATAGTGATATTTTAAAATTCAAAATGGATATATCTTTGAATATTTTTATATTTCCCACCTCACATGAACATCATCATTTTGGCATACTCATTCCTAGAAGCTACATGACTGACTAATGAAATTGAACAATAATATATATGCAAAGAACTACCTTATTCAGTAAAATGTTTAAGAAATGACATTTGGTTACTTTTTTTACTTAAGAGCCTGAAAACACGCTGAATGCTTTACAAAAATTCTCTTTACCTCTGAATTGATATTGGAATAAAACAAACCTATTGACATTGAAAAACTATATACAGAATATGGGAATTTTTATAAAAAGCAAAGTCCAGCCTCATCTAATACTTAGTGTTTGCTGTTAAAAGAAAGTTTTATTTGAAATCCTCAGTGACTCTCAACTCTTAGGCTAAAGCCACTAAGAAGTTTCCAGAAACTGCACATATTGCCAATATGATTTATGCTAGTTTTCTGCTTTGAAGACTAAAATATAGACCAGGAGGATTTCATGATTCTGCTCCTCACTTGGGACAGTGGGAAAGTTATTTAACTCCTTTGTGCCACTTTCCTTCATCAGGAAATTAGACGTTTGCCTTCCACATTCTGCTGAGGACTTTGAAGAATAACAACCCAAGGGCCTTTTGGGGTTAAAATAAAAAGATGAAATTATGCTTCTTTGCCCAAAGAATTAAGTTCTTAGAATATAAGAATATCTCTTAAATAGGTTTTATTTTCAAATACCCATTTATAGTCATCATATTAAATCTATTTATTTTGTATTTCTATTGCAAAAGTACTATAGCGGTGTTAAAGATGTCATATTAGGATATCTTTAAATAGCAATGTCTACTAATGCCTTTAAAATATTATCTACCTATGAGACATAAAATTCTGTTTCAGGAATGAAACATGGGGGTATTTTTTTATAAGTAGAAACTGCCTCGTTTTTCAGGAATCATTATAATCAGTCTGTGAGTCTGACTAAAATCTTATTTTGCCCAAAGCTTGCCCCAGTGCCGCCACACCCCACCACCACCATCTCTAATGGAAAACCGCAGACCAGCTCCTTTGGGTATCAGGCCTTGCAGAGCCTGGAGGTGAATAAGGAGGAACTCAGCACTCCGAGAAAACACACACACACACACACACACTAGCTTCTAGAGATAAATATTTAACTGGATCAGGTTGTTCCACTTTGTAAGTGATTTGTTCGCCTTTATTAGTGTACTGTGTTAAGGGCTCTGGTGTGGAGTCCCAATAGAAAAATAGCACTAAATCATTTTAATATTGGCCCATCATTTGGCATCTATTGAATGAGGCAGTCGTCATTTATTTAAAGAGAATCGGTATTCTTTTGTATATTAGAGAGTAGTAGCCCTGAGGGTAGTCTGAATGCAAAATACAGAGCTCAGTCCAGACACAGATCTTAGTGTCATTCATTGTTTGGGCTCCACAAGATGCTGATGAATGCTGTGGTTTGGCATCCAGATGACTCAATGGGAAGGCACAAGTCTGTTTCTAGCCAACAGTGGGCAATCAGGATATTCTCATTGGCTGTTTTCGTATAACTTCAAAAGAATAGCAAACATTGCCTTGTTGTCTCGTGACTATTACAGAAAAAGCAATTGCTTTTTTGTTGTTGTTGTTGTTGTTTGAGGTACGGTAAACATTCTAAACGGACTGGAAAACAAACAGCAAAAGTCACGGGTTTTCTGCTGTTGGAAAAAGCACTATCTGAGCAGGCTTTGTAGAGCTGTCAATTGGGTACTTCAGGCTTTCTCTCTGATCGTGCTGTTCGAAAGCCTTTGCAACTCTCCTCCCAGTTCTTCCTGCAGGCTCCCACAGTCCCCTATGTCCCACATTACCTCCCTACTACCACATCCCTTAAAAATTCAAGCTTGCTACTGAGAAGAGAAAAACCAGTATAGCCGCTTTCCTTATTTTGCCCAATTTAGAAAGGTCAAGGACTCACTAGGACTCAGTAGGTGGTTTGGAGGAACTCACAGAGGCCATAGCGAGTGGCCAGGTGGTGATGTGCATGGCAATGTGGGCTTGAGTGGAGAGGGCCTTAGCAAGGAGCAGGTGCCTGGTCATGTGGACATGGTCTCAGGCAGGAATTCCAGAGAGCGCTGGCGAGGAACCCAGCCTCGGTACCAAAGTCCCACTTGCAGAAGCTGTGCCTTAAGCGATCTTCTCTATGCATTACCTTAAGCCTTCCTATCTCCCCCAGGTGCCCCTTCCTGGTTCCCTAACTGTCCCTTTTCAAGGGAGCACTAGATTACCCAAATGCTCAAAGTGCTTCCTTCTATAAACCACCTTTAACACATCCCGTGCGTCAGTCTGTTGTATACGGCATATAGGGTTTTCAGTCTATGGGCTCTAAGTTCTGTGTTTGTACCCCGTTGAGCACAGATGGACAGGAAAAGGGTAGGAACCATGTTAGCCTTTGTGAATGACTAGAGCCAGGGTGCCATTGAGCCCAAATTGATAGCACAGTGTTAAGACAGAAGGATTCTCAGATAACCGAAATGACCAATAACATGTATTGCATTTAAAATGTAATAAATGTAGTATTCATAAACTTTTATGTGCCTTGCAACTTTTGTGTCAGCAGCGTTTCTGTAGGCCTCTATTTGTGTCAAATAAACTTCAAATATTCCAGAATGTAGACCACATCTGGCCTCATTTCTTAACTGTCCCTCTAGGAACATTTCTAAAATAGTAGATTGTTCCAATTTTTTTTCTAATGAGAAAAATCCATGAGTTCTGTGATTATTAATAATAATGGCTTCAAATAAATTATTAACTGATTGCATTGGAATGTGCTTTCTAGCAGCTGAGGAGCTCTTTGGAAAAGAATTCCGATTCCCACTGCAAAATGTCTAAATTGTGGCCCTCTGACCTGTCTACTTCATCAGTCCCATAGTTATCAGCCATCCCAGGCAGAGTTGCTAAAGGGTCAGCAAGGGCAAGATGGAACAAATGTGAGGGATTCATGGTTCAAGACTATAATGACATTTAATAAAAATTGAGAAGGAGTGATGATTCTTACATTTTTTGACATGAATTTTGGAGCTTTTCTATAGATTTTGTATTCGGCAGAAATCCAGAGATTGGCTCATAAACATGCTCTCTATATACCCATCTGTCTCTGGCTATCTATATTTTGATATAGGTAGATAAATAGAGATAGTGATCAATATGCCAAATGACTACCATTGATGAGGCATTGTACCGTGGGGATGGTGACTAATGTGTAAGATTTATTCCTTGCCAAGGGGGAGGTGCTTGCAGTTTGTTTGGGAGACAGCCATGAGCATCGTCGGTCGCTCTTTAGTGGACATATACATTGTGTGCACAGTATCAGGTTGTCCACTAGACTCGGCATAGAGAGAAGAACAAAACACCAAGCCTGGGGATATGTGTCATCGTTGTGATACAGGTAACGAATTGAGCTGAGTCCAGAGGAGGGAGAAACGTTGCCAGCAAAGTTGATCATGAAAGACTTCTAGGCAGCAGTGACATTGGAACCGTATTTAAATGCATTTCCCTTATGCATAATTCTCTGTGTGTGTTTTCTATTTCAATTGTACTGCATTTTGAGACATGTAAGTCAGTGATCATTTATAATTTTTTTAATTTCTTATGATTTTGTAAGTAAATCTCTAAAACTCCAGTTGTACTCAAAATAATCCAAGGCCACTTAGTATGATTTAAAGTATTCATAAAGCAAGGTGATTATTACTCTGGAGACCATTGTACAAAGCCCTGAAGTGTGTTAGACATAGGCCAGAAACCTCTCTCCTTTGTTATATCTTATGAGTCTGTTAGGTTTAAAAAAAAAAAAAAATTCTATCCATTTTTACTATTCCTGTTCTACCACGCTTGAAAAATAGAATTTTATTGTCATAATCTAAAGAGAGGGTCATTGAGGAATTCTCTTTCTGTATTGCATATACTACCAAAGACTTAGAAAATCAAGAGAAAAACAGACAAATATGCTTTGCTCATTAGTGTACACACCTAAAGTTGCATAACTTACTGAATTAGGCAAGTACTATAAACATTGCATCGCTGTTGACATTGAACATTGCATAGCTGAAAAGAAAGGAACGTATGTGTTTTTTCCATTTGCTATTTCAATAGTCTAAATTGTAGTGGCAAATGAAAATCCAATGAATCTCAAGTGAATGGCCAGGAACACCATATATTTTATGAAATATGGCAGCATAATGAATAGGAGGCAAAAAAAAAAAAAAAATGTCCTGGCTTTCAAGTCCTCATGGTTGTGATGTGATTGAATCATCATGCATTCTGTTTGATGTCTGGGCTTTGCTATTCAGATACACTGCAAAGTATGTGCATCGCCCTCTCAAAGCGCAACTGGCAGCCAGCTCGGATGTAGTTTGTTTTCTGTGCACCTGCAAGAAGCATATATGTTTCGAATAGAATTTAAGTGGGTGTATTTTAATTCTAATTGTGATAGATTCCCCACACAGAGAAAACTATCAATCAGGTACAAAAGAAACTGCCTAGGATTTGAAGGAATTTGACAATTTTGTTGTAGTTCCTAGCCTGGCAGGTGGTAATAATGCCGATGCCAGCACTGTCAGAATATGAAAATTAAAGTGACGATGGGTTTTAATGAAATCCATTTGACAAATATAATTAAGGTGTTTTAATATGAAGTCCTGTAATAAAGACTACCGGTGGACTCCCTGAGGTCCTGACTAATTGTGTAGATTGCTTTTAAGCTTTGAATAGTTTTATTGGATAATGAACTGTTAAGAAGTGTTAGATCTTTCTTAAGCAGAATTTGGTTTGAAAAAGAAGAGGAGAGACAGGCCTGAGGTGTGGCATTTTAAACATAATTAGAAGAGAGATTTAAGTTAACATCTTTGATCTTGCTGTCAGTTTTTGATTAGAGCTGTAAATGCTTTAATCAAGTGTAGTGTAGTCATTACATTTCTAACTGTTTTTTAAACTGCGAAATTACTGAGACATTGACATCAATTTTAACACATTCGGAAAATTTGCAGCAGAATTGGGTTTATCTATCAAGTTTTTTTTTATTAGAATCTCTGACTATGCTGGCTTACCAACCTTAAACATAGTGGCATAATTATACTGTGGTGAGGACTGGTTTCGTTTCTGTGGTAGTTAGACATAGCAGCAAAACAGGACAATTACTTAATTTATTTTGCTTTCTAGGGACATGTTCACAAGTTGAAAGCACTCATCATATGAAACGATTCCATTAAAATGTGTAGATGAGGAAGTAACCTCAAACTGTTCAATGAAGAGGTTTTATGATATTAAGTGTTCTTAATTTTAACTTTCCAGGAACCGTTGTTTGCCAGATAATCTCACGATCGTCATCTGCTGCCATATTTGGTTTTGTATTCCCATGCCCCGTACATAGTAAACACTCAGTAAATATTTGTTAAATGAAGAGTAATCACTTTACAATAGCAGCATATGTAACCTACATAAATTATATCCAAAAATTTAGTAAAACCTAAATAAATGAACTGCAAGGAAAAGGTACATTTTCACTCCCCTTGGCCACCTCTCTTGACCCAGTTACTCATTATGATAGGGTATAAATGGGTATGTATATTTGGTATTCCTGACTAGTTTCAGATAGCATCACTAAAGTGATGAGTTAGACCAGTGCTTTGTGGGATTCTCCTTAGTGGAAATCTGCCTCCCTAGCATTTCACCCACAATTGCAGAAGAGATCAGGCTATTTAAGGAGCCATGCCCCAGGGCCATTCATTGACTCTAATAAGAAGAAGTCCACACTGATTACATGGTCTTGAACTTTCTGCTTGTGTATTATGTGTTACATACAATATGAAATGGAGAGTTAAGAAGTCTGGATTCTAATCCAAGCTCTTCCTAAAATGCCATTTAGAAAAATTGTTTTTTTCCAGGTGTTCTAATCCAACCCCTAAGTGGAATAAATAAGTTCTAAGTTTCTGATGACTAGAATTCTATTGATCAGTGTCTCTCTCAATAAGTCTCTTTACCATGTTTACCCTTTCAGCCTTTTTTGCTTGTAATGTTCTCCCCTTTTTACTTTTCTTTGCACTTCTACCATTTTTCTCCTATGCATCCATCTATCCATCCATCCACCCACACACCCACCCATCCATCCATCTAGGAAGTGTGTATTAAATCTATTATGTACCAGGCATTATGTGGGAAAGAAACAATACCAAGTAGCAATATACAGCTTCTTGGTTACTTGATGCCAGAAGTCAGGTGGACAGGGAAAAATACAATCTTTTTATCATCCACTTTGATTTATGTGCCAGTAAATGACAGATACATGTTTGTAAGTAGGAGTAGCTGGACCAGATGCCTTTCAGCACTTTTATCTGTAAGTTCTGCTAGAAATAAAACCTTTTTTATAGCGTATCCAATAACCCATCTCACTGTTTTAAGTATGTATTGTTTACTGTTATTTTCAGGTTAGTATTATGTCTGTTCTGAAGCTACAATGAAAAAAATTAGGAATCATTGTTTCCATAAGTCCTAGCCTTTGCCTTCTAAAACTTGAAAAGAAATGTGTTTTATAAGAGAGTATCAATGTTTGCTACTGTGATTGTTAGGTTATCAATAGGTATTCAGTTTTCAAATTATGTCATAAGATATTCACATTTTTGTGAGGCAGATGGTTATGAGTGTGGGGGGCAAGAAGCGTGGGGTAGAAGTCATGAAATGTGGATTTCTGGACAGCTGCAAAGATGAGCAAATCAGTGGAGAGTATGTGCTTTGTATTAGTTCATCCAACACATTTGACAGGTTCATCTCTTCAGCACTTGCATGGTGCTTTATCCTTTGGTAGTGGTGGTGATTTTTATATCATTCTACCCCATTTAAGTGTGAGCTGCTACATGTGTAGAACATGCTATATTAATTTATTATTCTTTACATCTTCACAGTACCTGGCACATAGTTGGCTTTCAATAATATTTGTGGAATTGAATTAAATTTCTACTTCTGATATATAAAATTTGTCTCCATGGGCAAATTGTTTAACCTTTCTGGGATAGTTCATTTTCATCAGTATTTCCAAGAAAAAATGGAGAATCAATTGATGGACAAATGAAATGACTACAAAACTTTTTCTTTACTTCCATGGGCATTTTGTGAACTACTACTTACCTCTTCAGCCTAGTCCCAAATCAAATAAAGATTCTGTGATGGGACCATGGCAATTTGCACTTTCAGAATATTTGTTCCATGCTTTGAGATTAGGATGAAAGACCTGTAGGGTGGGGAGAGATTGTTTAGGTGTGATCCTCCTGAATCCATAAATATACTCAGAGTAGGTGTGCTTATAAAATCATCAACACACTATTTCCCACAGCACTAGGTGTTCTTTTGAAGTCTCTCATACCAAGCTCTGACCTCATTTCTCACGATGTATCCACAATTTCTAAATGGAATATTTTGGCAAATATAAGACAGCCCAACATGTTTTTGAATGTTACTTTCCATTTAACACTTAAGAATATCAATAAGGTAAAATATGATACACATACTCAGCAGTGTTAACTGGCATCTCATTAAAGTTGTCAAGACTAAAAGTGGGTTATCTCCACTAATATTTTATCATTAGTTCAGAATGCTTAGGGTCTCACATTAAAAAAACAAAAAAACAAAAAAACCCCTATATGATACATTGTCTCTGCCTTGTTTTTAAAGAAAACAAGGAGATAGTATATGTAAAATTACACATCACTTACTCATACAGCTTAATTTAGTAGCATCTTATGAAAAAAATCAAAAGATTTTCCTCTTCCATTGGAAGAATCAGCGTTTCAGAGTAAAAAATATGAGAAATGAAAATTAGTTCAAACCATATCCAGTCTCATCCCATCTCG
>PVKE010001002.1:83401-113557 GCA_004027555.1 Craseonycteris thonglongyai | reverse complement strand
CAAGACCAGTAAAAGAGGTGGGTGCTATTTTATATGTGAGAAAATGGTTCACAGTGTTCCATGACTGGTTTTATGATTTAAATTCAAAGCTTTCACCATGGCTCCACATTTGATTCTTTGGGATAAAGAGTCTTTTGTTCGGGGGAAAAAAAAAGTATTGAGGTTCCACATCCATAGCTTATAAGACTGTTCTCTGTGCCAAAGACAAAAGAGAAACCGCTGGGATATATTTCAGATGCACTGAGCAGTTTGTCTTCCTTTGTGTTCAGTTCAGGAAATGTGCACAAATGAAGGAAAATGATGTTGGTGGTGGTGCCAACCTGGAGTGAACCTTCATGCTTCAAGCCCGTTGTTGGTGTGGGCTGTCTATCTGCTGCCCACATGCTGACTGGGACAACCACCTCGGGCAAGACAACGTGCAAGGACAGTCAGGCACCAGAATCTTCCTCCTGCAAGGCCTGGGCTTCTTAATTGCTCCTGCAACTTTTCCCTGTTTTCTTTGTCTTTCTGCCTGGATGAGTTTGCCGTTTGCTAACCACAGACCAACTTTATTGTTCTTATCTTACAGAAACACTGATCCTCTGTTAGCCACTTAGAATGAACATCTAAACATATTACCAAAGATTTAGCGTGGTGAATGTGAAGACCCAGATCATGTCGCAGTACACATTTTATGTTTTACAAAAATGCTCTCTCTCTCCTTACCGCCCTCCCTCCCTCCTTCTCTCTCTCCCTCTTTGTTTTCCTTCTCCTCCTGCTGCTGATACTGCTCCTCCTCCTCTCTCCTTTTCTTCCTCCTCCACCTCTCTCCTTCCCTCTCTTTGTGTAGAAAGTGACAGTCAGTAAGTGAAGAATCTCATTCTTAGTGGAGCTACTTTTCCTGGTAAAGTTGATTTAGAATAGGCAAAGGGAGCGTATGCAAACCTTACAGAAACAAGAAGGCCAAGGTTCGAAACACTCACACTGAAAATAAATCACAGGACTTCAAAGGGAAGATTTTGAGTATACAGCAGTGTGAGAGGCAGTCCGGCACAGTGGTTAAGAGCATCATCTATTGGAGCCATGGCATCCAGATTTGAAGAGTAGCTCCTCCAAGCTGTGGTCTTTAGGCAAGTTACTTAACATCTCTATGCTTTGGTTTGCTCATAGAATTAAGTGAGTAACCAGTTAGCACAGTGGCAAGCACATGTTAGACACACACCAAGTGACAGCTATAAATATTATTAAAGAACATTTAAGCCTGAATGAGGTGAGACTTACTGGTGGGCCTGCTGGTCCCAAAGCCCCTTTACTGGTGTCAGAACAGGAGCAGGCATGGGGAAGCTCTGGGCAGGTTGCCTCATCCCTCTGAGGAGAAAAAAAAATAGCATAACAGTTAACAAGATGTTCTATATACCATAAATGGTTTTATGGCCTCAGAGAAAACACTGTGCCTTAAAACACTGAAAAAAAATTTTTTTAAGTGGCATTAGTCTAGAAAGTCAGAGAATACTTCTTCTGACCACAACATTTTTTCTCTAAAGAAAAATAAATGGGTGTCTAGTGAGTCACTGGTACTCATCATTAGCAAAGGATGTGGTTAAAAACCAGTTTGGGAATCCAGGAGAAGAGAAAAAAGCAGACGTGGGTACAAAAATAAAAATCCTGGTTACAGTTTAGTTCAGGTGTAGTATAACAGTACACTACGAATTAAAGGTCTTGCAGACTTTCTTTGTGTTATAATATTTTTTCTATTTCAAAGGATAAGATAAAATGTCTTGGAAGAGTCAGCCAAAACAACTGCATTCTACTAAAACAAACAAACAAAAGAAAATAAAACCAGTGCTTAAACACTGCATCAATTCCTTATAACAATTTTAACTACTGCTCACATTCTGTGGCAGAAAATAAGAAAAAAATATCACAGCATCAACATCAAAGTGTAAGGTAAAAGGTCATTTTTCCTTTCCTGGAGACTTTTGTTGCTATGTGAAGTTTCAAGGTAGATTATGAATGGCAGGCAGAAAAGATCTGAATGAGTTCCTGGACTGTAGTGACAACAGAGCACCTGCTAACAGCTATTGAACCATTTGTGAAAGTCTCATTTGGAGTAGCAGCCCTCCAAAATGCTGCCCTGGGATAAGACACTATACAAGTCCATTGGATTCATCAGTCCCGTAAGAGAGAGAGAGAGAGAAAATGAGTTTCATTATTAAGACTTTGGGGAAAAGTCAAGTTAGAGCTGAATAATAGAGCACAGATGATAATTAAATTATCAAATTGAAAATAATCTCAGTTTAAGAAATATTCACAATTGAAACCCCAAAAAGGTTGAGCAAAGGGTCAGTATGTACAGCATATCCTTTTCTCTAAGTGTTGTCCAATAGTTAAAACATTCAGCTCATTACAGAGAACACCCCTGCTAACATATCTGACCAGCTAGAGAAAAATGCAAATGTGAGTATCCTGAAAGATTCCCATCATAAGGCAGTTTCCCCACAACCAGAGACTGAGTAATGATGTTGCCATTGTTGTTGACTGACTACCTCTCCATCCATGTCTTTTTACCATGGAATTTATACATCTTCAGTGATAAAAATGAAAGGAAAATCCCCAAGAAGGCCCAAGTCTCTCCTAGGAGAAGTAGTAATTATGTTTTGCTTGATTCACCGTAGGATACTGAGCATTTTCCCTTTCAGTTTCCAATCTACCTGTGCTTAATCACGACATCACAGTGTCTCTGATTAAATTCCACCCCACAGTCTACTTGGAAACCTACTTTGATGAAGAAAGAGTAAGTTATTTACTTCTCAGTCACCATGAATATACCTGCCTGCAATAGACAATGTAATCAACTAGCATAAGGTCTTAAAAAGGCAAATCTCTTAGACTTTACTATGGTGGTGTCTCCATGTCCCTTCTTCACGTTTAGTTATGAAGGCATGACTACTGTCCCACCATCAAAGGTCACCCATTTCAGCTTACTGGCTCTGAGGTTCCTAAGATATGAATCTGCTTTTCTATATACAGGTATACCTCTATGAGTGACAGGTGGTATTTTTATAATAATGAGAAAACGTTTGTTTTTTCTTGTAGCATCGCACAGGTTATGTACCTTATGACTACAATTGCAAACCTGTGTATCAAGATGCCCTGGGACACCATAATAAACTCACAGGGCACTGTGAAAGTTTTCAGTATTCAAGAAAAACAGCAATATTCACCATCCATTGGTCTTCGTCTGGACAGCGCTCAAGGTAATTCACAGTTTCAACATTAGATTTTGAAAAACTTTTTTGGATGATGTCACATATTTGAGAATCTGGTTTTTCGGCAGTTGCTATGATGGAAAGCAAGTGCCATAAGAAAAATCATGTGGGAAAAAAGGAAGGGTGGAGCTGTTCCCATCAGATTTCAAGATATAAGAAATGGCACACTTCCAATAGGTACACACATCCTATCAAGTCAGTAATTGTGTAATTTAAGAATAAAATACATCATTTACATCTTTCCATTTATACATCTTATTTTTTCACACTACTATGAAGTTGTTAAGATATAGACAGTAAGATATGAGATGTTTGGACCTAATTACCTCAGAAATGGAATTGTTAGGTATTTCTTTTGACTTCGAGACACCATATAAAATCATTCCAACGCTTAAGGCTCCATGAACCAGCACATCCGGGAACATCTGGACTTTGTGTAAATGGCCCCCAGGTGGTCAGTTCCCACCATGTATGTCAGTGTGTCCTGCTGACTTCGGACTTGCCTCCTTCTTAACTTCTTTTTCATTTTAATTGTCATCACAATGAATTATCTCTGATACAAGTTTTGTGAAATAGTGTTTCATTTTCAGAGACAATTAAACATAAGTTTGGAAAATTTCACTGAAGAACAGACCAAATAACAGGTGAAGATTTCTTACCAGGCCTGGTAGTTCACAGCATTTGTCTTTATTGGCCCACGATGTGGAACAAAAAATATCAAACATCTGTAACTGGAACTGCAATTAAAATGAAAATTGTCTTTCAACAAAGGATAGCTACATTGTGTTTATAACTATAATGATTTCATATTATATGTTACACAAAATATTTATAACATAATTAAAAAAAAAGAATTAAAAAGCCATTCCAACAATATCAAATTAATTTTGTTCCTTAAATACACAGCAAATGAGGAATTTTGTCAATTGCTATTTCACCCACCTTCCTAATTCCTTTCTTTATTGCAACTTTCCCCCCATTTCTACCTAACAAAGCTTAGTGTCTCTGTTGAAACGGCCTGTACTGCCCATCCCAGTCACTGTAAGTGCCTCTCTAATCCCACAACACTCAGTATGTATATTTTATAGCACATCTCCTACCATACAATACAATTATTTGTATTTTCTCCTCCTTAGATCGTGAGCCCTTCAAAGGACAGAGAACTTTATTAATCATTGTGTCCCCATCACAATATGTGGCCTATAGTAGGTATCTATGAAGGTTTGTTGAATTAATTCCCACTTTATTTATTCAGGCACACCTTCAGCAAACTTTTCTTTAGTGCATAACACAAGTCAGTACTATACAGACCATTAAGATATGAAAATACCAGAGTACAAAGTATTTTGTCCTCAAAGAATTTCCAGGGAATGAGAGACAGGCACATAGATACTGTTTACAGTGTGGGAAGTATCATGACAGAGTCACATATGGTATTGTGAGAATCTGGGTTAAGTGTGTTTTTATTTGAGGCATTGATCATGCCATAAATATTTAGACAATCTTGTTCTACTCATGTGTGTTGGCAATAACTCAGTGCGTATTTTGATATATACAAAAGCCTCATGTTAGTATCATGAAGGGCTAGCACTAGCTTCACGAACCCACCATTTCTAACATTATGTTTCCTTCTATATTATTTTCAAATAGTAACAGTGTCATCAGTACAGAACTGGGAAAAGGATGAAGCTTGTTTCATCTTAAATCTTCGACCTTCCTTCAACAAGTGGTGTTTTCAGTACAAGTTGGAAACTCTTGGTGTCTTATTTTCTTCCAAGGAATACTGCTCATCCCTGCCAAGTGTCCCCTGGATGGAAATGAGAATTCCCAAATAGATAGGACTGCTGAAATAGGCCACGAATAGCGCAGGCAGTAACACAAAAGAGCCTGTGCTGTCGGGAAGTAAAGAGGAGCAATCAGGCTCTCCCATTGTACTCAAGAACTGTGCCTTGCTCCAAACTTCCTTTCCCAAGTGAGTTTTGAAAGATTACTAAAATAATCCTTAAGTTTTAAAGGCAGATCCATGAATCAAGGTATCATATTTTCTTATTTCAATATACAACTGCTGCGTTGTTTAAGAAATATGGGTATTGCTCACTGCTCTTTTTTTTCCCCCCAGATAAAAATAATTTTCCCAGAGGATGCCAGGATAGCTCAACGATGGAGTGCTTCCCCGAAATCATGAGGCTGGGGGTTCGATTCCCAGCCCTGGCCTGTGTAAATCCATATACTGAACTGTGGCACAAGCGGTAACTGCTGGGACGACTGGGTGGCAAAGGCTCCCACTTCACATGTGGGAGGCCCCCAGTTCAGTTCCAGCCCTGTGAGGCTCTACATCCACCTGTGTGGAATGAAACCATGTCACAACTGAAGATGTACAACTATGGAGACTGCTCTAGGCCCTTTCCCCTTCTCTCTCCCTCTCCCCTCTCAAAAAAGAAAATAAAAATAAAAATTTCCAAAAGGTGTGATATCCAAGTCTGTGCAGGGAAATCGTACAATGAAATTATGATAATTAAAAAATTGGGTTTCGGGGAAGCTGGGATGGCTCAGCGGGTTAAGCGCTTGTTTTGCAGCCCCGGAGCCCGAGGATCGAATCCCGGCCCCGGCCCATGCAGACCCATATACTGAACTGGGCTGTGCCCCCAGTTCAGTTCTTGCCGGGGCCTATGCGGAGGCTCCCGGCCCAGTTCCTGCCCTGTGCAGCCCTGTGCCCGCCTGTGGAGTAAAATTATATGGAAAACTAATGCTGTCAACTATGGAGACTGCTCTGAGCACTCCCCCTTCTCTGTCTCTCTCTGTCTTTCTCTCTGTCAAAAACAATAAAAATAAATCTTTAAAACAAAAAAATTAGGTTTCTACAATTAGAATATTTTTAAAGAACATGGCTGTTGATTTTTGTGAACAACAAGAGTAACAAAAATATTTCAAAAACACAGTGGTGGGGAGGCTATAGAGCTAGACTGGGTATTATCCTTGAATCTGCAACTCTCAAGTGAAGTCATTTTGAACAAATTATTTCACATGTTACAGTCCTAAGTTTCTTTACCTGTAAAACTTGTGTAATAATAGTAGTTATTAAATAGTAGCTACTTATTAGTATAATAATAGTAGCTAAAACAATAAAATTGTTAATACAGGCTATTATTTACAGCAAAGTCTGGAATATAATTAATATAAATAATAAATATTACTTTCATGTAACATGTACAACCTTTTCATAATTGAATTTTTTAAGACGTAGGAGTACATATTACAAAGGCCTAAAGAGTAGAAGCAAAGTGAAAGCAATACATTATTGAGGGCAGAAATATAACAGTAGCTTGCTTCTATAATAATCATACCTATTTAATGTTTGATTGAGAAAAATCTTAGCAAATAAAGACAACAATAGCAGGAAACATTTAGTGTAAACCTACCATGTACCAGGCATAATCCTAAGAACTTTGTCTATTTCATTTAATCCTCCGATCACCATGGTGAAGCATGATGATAGTAATGTTAACCCCATTCTGTAGATTAGGACTTGCCGGGACAAAAAAAAAGCCTATGTAATTTAAGCACATGCTGAAAGCTGGGTTTTGGTTGAGATTTAAATAGCACATCTCATTTTTTGGTGGTTCATGTAACAATAAATGGATCTTTAGTTTAATGTTTAAAATGAAGGCACCCCAGCCTAACTTCACAATGCTAATCATCTGGGGACATTTCTTAATTGCTCCCATTATGACAGCATTAGATAGAACCAGTTAAATCTGTAAGTCATTCATCCATTAAGAAAATTTTTGTTTGTGAATAGAGCCCTCAGTGAAAAAACATTTTAGTGACTAGGACTCCTGATTTAAAGTAGCCCCAGTTAGACACCAGGCTGTCTTTAAGTTTTTCAAATAAACATTCACCACCTCATCACCTATCATGGGATAAAGTCTACGTATAAATCTTTGGCTGAATTCTTGCCCTGTTGAGTTATTGGGACACTTATGAGCTCATTTTATTTATTCAAAGGGTTGAATGCCTACTAAGTACTGTATGAAGCCAATACTATAATTTGAGGAATGATCAAGGGCTGCCTTTTTTTCAAGTTAGATAAAGTCAGCAGCCTTTGTGTGTGTGTGTGTGTGAGCACAACAATTTTATTCATGATTGTTTTGTGTTCATAATAGCTTAGATTCCTCAGTTTTTATTTAGAGATTTCTTTTTTCAAGGTATGTTTCTGGGACCGATTTAGAAAAAGAAAAAAAGAAAAGAAACTCTGCCTTTTATTCCAAAAGCAACAACACACAAATTTGTACCAATTTTGCAGAAAACCAAATAGAGATGGTATATCAAAAGATTGTATATTTGTGTACCTATAAATGCAAAACAATATGGTTAAAATATAAATAAGTAACTAATGCCAAGAAAAGCCTCTCTTTACTTTTGTGACTATCTTCCTCTTTAACTAACTGACATTATTAAAAAATATATAACTGCAAAAAAACCCCAAAAACAAAAAAGAGAAAGATGCCCAATCTCCCACTTTCACTTTTTACAATTTTTTTTTTCAAGGGAATACTGAGACAGTTACAAATGCTCCTTTCTCACTAGTAGACATTTTTGTCTGGGTGTAGCACAAAAGGCAGGTCACTTGGGGTTAAATGTTAGCATGAAAATAAGATTAAAATACTTCTTGGCAGTTGTCACTGTGATCTGTGAAAGGCAATTAAAATGTATCCCTCGCCCCACTTTCCACACAGTTCAAGATTTTATCCTCTGTCTTTTTCTAGCATCACGTAACTAAGCATATAATTTGAAGTCAAGCTGTACTTAAACTTATACTAATATTTATAGAGCTTGACATTGCACAAGAATACAAGAAAAAGGTTACTAGGGACCTAGCCCATCTTCTGTTTTTAATTTGGTGTTCAATTTTTATTGACTCCATTTCACAACTAAGATTTATTAAGCATATACTGTGTGTCAGCTATTAAACAGCAATTTTCCTTGTTCTCAATCAATCTATTGACTTTAAGGAATACCATTAAATTAAAATTAATAGCTGCTATACTTGGTGGTAATTAGAATGCTTAGGTATGGACATACTTTGAGAGGAATATTTTGATCACATTTATATTCAAGGCTGTAAGTCTAATAATAGTGAGTCTTTGAACTTGTCAGTGAACAGATGGGGCACATGATGACTGGAATATACCAGACTCCCTCTTCTGCCCTCAGTTCTGTAATCAGTCTGACTCAGTGGAAGAAAGCTTAGACTGGAAGGCATCTCACTTTCCTCACTTCTTCAAATCTCAGATTCTATATCTATAAAGTGGGGCTTATATAAGTATCTGTTCCCTAGGTTATTAGAAGATTAAATGAGATAATCACTGAAAAAATGCACATTGCTTATTCCATAGTAAGCACCTAATAAATTTTAGCTAGTTATCATTTTCAGAATTAAAAGATATAATTCTTATAAAGACACTAAGAAACATAATCCTATGCCGGAAGTACAAAATTTTTCTAGAATCATCTCTAACTGGCAGCATTATAATTTCATTAGGTATCAGATATGGTAGAAGACACTTCTTAGGAGAAAGAAGATGGAAAAGAAAAAGCACAATTGTTAAGTTTCTTCCCACTTGTGTTTTAACAGCTAAGTTAAGCCTGCATATTAGTTCAGTTCCACTGGGGAATTTTGCTGCCTATAAAATCTTGCATTGCTGGACACAAGTTGTTTTTATTATAAATGTGAGTAATTTCAATATAATGACTGTATTCCTAAATCCATTAATCTCTCCTCCACTCAACTTTGGTTTTATAGGAATCTATTTTGTTTAAAGACTATTTAGTGTTTTTCCATCATATGGTATTTTTTTTGAATCATTGCTGAATTTGCTAGGGAACGCAGACCTATAAACTACTAATCTTTCTTATGTGATAATTTCTCCGCCTGAAATAGTAAAAAACTTGTACAGTACACATTCTCTTTTGCTAGGCATTAGAGTACAGATATACTCATATATCAAGATTATGTTAGCAATCCGTGATTTCTAAATTGAAAACTGAAGACTAAATCTTCTCTGTTGCTCTGCAATGAAACAACCCCCCAAAGCAAATGAGTCTCTGATCACATTCTTGAGATCTAATCTAACATCATCCATTTCAACATATTCACATTTTTCAGTAAGTGGGTAGACTGAAAATCTATTTAGTAATCCTTTGCAGACTCTTAGATTCTAACAAAAGCCACAACTTTTTGCTACTAGCCTTACAAAGAACTCTTTAATTACTGACTTCTAAAAATTCTCAGTTGTCTCCTACTTGTTGAAAGTTACCACAGAGGGTGCTCTGTTTAATTGCCTTTCTTTCATGGACAAAAGTACAGATTTATGGCCAGTAGGCCCAAAACCTACAGGCACTTTGCTTTCAGAAATTAATTCCTTGATGTTTAATTGGCCATATATTTGGAGTACAGTTATTGCATAGAGTTTAATTTAAAACAGTTATAGTCATTGTAATTATAAAACTGCAATTGTAAAATACAAATTAGAAGATATGAGATATACATAATTAGATTGTTGTCAATACTGTACATAGGATAGAACGTATGCAAGACAACATTTTAAGAAAAGATGATCCAATTCAAACAGTGGACATTCTATATAAACCCTATCAAGTATTTCTTGAACACTTAGTCTGTTCATATGATTTGATAGATATCGTGATGTAGAGGAGAAGGGTGTGGTTGCAAATGATGATGATGACATGGTTTCTATTTTGAGGGATTTATGCTCTGGCTAAAGAGGTGAAATTTAGATACACAAAAGAAGAAGAAAATAATATATGACTACAAATAAAACCAAGTACTAGAGGTTTAGAAAAGTTGAGATGGAGAAGGTATTATTGACATCCTTCAATCATAGTAGCTACTCTTCATTGAATGTCTATTAAGTGTTATATGTGTTATTTCTAAGATAAAAAGAAAAATATTAGTAAGTGATTTGGGCCCAGAATCTCACAGATGTAGAATTTTCTTTTCTCTTTGTTAAATTAGAATCTATTCATTTATCTATACATGTCTGTCTATCTAGCTATCATCTAACTATCTATCTATTTATCTATCTATCCCCATGTCTCAATACAAAATATCCTTAGTTTGCTAATTTGGAGTCTTACAAATTCTGGAGTATTCTATCATATAAGCATCTTCCATGAAGCCGAAGATGGTGTTTCTTAATCTGTATGAAATATCACACGTTAAGAGGAGACAATGCCTCAATATCATGTAAATCAGCGGTGTCCAACTTCTTGGCTTCCCTGGGCCCCACTGAGAGAAGAAGTGTCCTGGCCCACACAAACATACACTAACATTAACAATAGCTGATGAGCTAAAAAAAAAGGTTTCAAAAAATTTCAAAACGTTTTAAGAAACTTTATGAATCAGTATTGGGTTGCATTCAAAGCCATCCTGGTCTCCATGTGGTCCATGGGCCACAGGCTGAACAAGTGTGATGCAAATATTCTTTTTTTTTCTTATTGTTAAATTTATTGGGGTGACATTGATTGCAAATATTCTTAAAAGTCTCTTTCCATAACTAAAAACAAGAGAGCCTTCCATAGCTCTTATATTCTCTCTTTCCAAACATCTAATTTATAGTTCTCCAAAGCAGAGTAGGAAAAAAAAAGTACTTTTAAAGACACTTCAAAACTAAGCGCCAAGCTAATTAGTATGCAACTGTCAAGGTCTGAAAGCATCCATGCCCTCTGTGAACACGAGGATTTCACTTCTATTGTTCCCACAAAGAGAAATAAGCCACAAAATAGCAAAGGGTCCCAAAGTAAATCACTTTACCTTCTGGAGATGTTTGCTGTTGTATAAAGTATGTGGGTTATACTACAATAGTGGAATTAGAACTGTCCTTGTTTGGAGCTCCCTTAGGAACTATTGAAGGGTGGGGCCATCTACAACCCCGTGTCTCCTTGTCCATTCAATCAGCATGAGCCTGCTTTAATCTTATTTATTTATTTGATTAACTAGAAGGTTTCATTTGTACACAGTGATCTTCAGCTTAAATAGACTTTGAGAACCTCACCAAATCTAAGTTTCCATATGACTAGTCCTACAGATCTATGAAAGTACGAGACAAAAATTGTGATTCATAATTAATTAGAGTTTTTCATTACATAGAAGAGAAATGTAGATTAGAACAGTTGGAATTGTTTGCAAGAATAAAATGTTTTCCAGGCTATTGGGTACAAATTATAGAATGACTCAAATTAGAGAACATTGCTAATTAGCTGTGACCACATGGTGTTAAAACAAAAATTTTTGTACACTATTCTTTCTTGTGGATAGAGAGTGAAGGGTATATGGTGTCTTATGTGGTTTCTTAGCCAATCGGAAGTCTCTCAGTCTTAAATTTCCTTTTGTATGATGAAAAGTATATTATCTTAGAATGATTTGTTACTTAAATATATGATTAAAGGGTAGACCAAATATTAACAATAGCAAAAATCTAGTAGTAGAATGCCCATATCTCACCCAAATGAGAAGCTTATGTCAATTTCCTGTGTACAATAATCACATACTTTGTTGAATCTCTCTTTGCTTATATAAATGAGGTTCATTTACAGTTTGATCCTCATTAACAAACCAATTACGCTACAAACCATATGATGAATATTTTACTACTTGAATTACAGAATGCATTTTATAGAGCAGAAACATACTGCCAAAAACTTTGAACACATTCTTTGGTTCATTTAAAGAGGTTGTTATCTATCCATCCATCCACCCATCCACCCATTCTTTCACCAAACTTTTTTCTAGAAAATAAATACTTATATTTTAAAAGATTTATTTCTGTAACATTAACAAGCTTCCCTTGTTTATCCACTTACTGGGACAGAGTTTCCTTTCGGTCCTCTTGATCGAACCATTCTGCCCAGGACTTCGACACCATCTGCTGTGATATTAGCCGATGCATTTATTGCCCTCTCACCCACTTGCTTGCAGTCAATAACCACTCTTGCCAAAGTCTTGTTGACAACAATGTGCAACTGGATAAAAGTCAAGATGTTTTATTAGATAAGAAGACGAATATCAATCAAATTTACACAACTGCATGACTCATCACTAAAAGGTATGAAAAAGAAAAAGAATTCTGTCACTGCCTTCTACAAGAGGAGAAGGATTCTACTTTTACCACCTCCATGATTGTCCCACAATCAGGCACCATCTCCATTGTTAATTAATACTTTTCTTTAAAATGACTTTGAAAGTATTCACTTTTGAAAAATATAGCCTCCCTCAAAAGCAATAACATCTTCAACAGGATCCTTATGCTAGTTAACGCCTTTTCTGGACTCACATTCAAATAAATGTGAAAATATTAAAATAAAAAATGTAGGTTGATTTACTAGCAAAAGCTATCAATGGTACTGTCAGTGGTAGGCAAATCATGCTTTGATAATATTTATTTAATTTAAATTAAAAAGAAAAGATCTTGAATCTGAAGTGGGGCGGGTGGCTTTCTAGCGATTCCAGGCCCAAATGAAATAAAGCTCTTTGGCTTGTTAGGTGCAATTTTCTCAAACTGGGATTTTTAGAATCTGGGGGCCCATGGTAATATATTCAGGAGTCTACACATTCCTTATGAGGATTTGTAAAAATCTGTATTATCATGTAGGTGATGGTCGAAGGTAAGTATATTCTAAATGAACGATGTTGTAAGCAGGCTCTGCCATGAAATTTCAGTAATTATAAATGCATTTCAATTTATGATGGTGTTTGCTTTGTGAGTACTTTTTATTTGTGGCAAACTACTTGTTTAATGAGTTAAAAGAGTGGAATTAGGAAAATGATGGTTTCACGTTAAGTAAAAGCCAAAAGAAGTCAGAACTAGCTGCATAAAGGAAGGTATCAAGGTAAGTCAAAGAGAAAAAGTATTGGGTAATGTGAATCATAGCTATAGCAGCTGGTACTGTATGGTGAGTAGAAGTTAAATATCTGTGAAATAATGTCATCTTACATATTAAAATAGTGTTATTTTTACTGGTTTTATTCAGTCTTAGTTTATTTTTATTTCATTGTGTGTAGCAACTGAAAACATAAAGATTTATACCAATTTTTATTTAATGTTTTATTTAAATTACATCATGATAAAAAAAATTAAGTCAATAGTAGAAGCTCATGAGAAGTCTTTTCTCTTCAAAAAGGATTTAACCATGATCCAACTGAAAAAACACTGAGGGAGCAAATCCCCCACAATACTTGCTCCATATCAACATCTCTTTTATGATAATTTTGAAGGCTAATTTGACTTTTGTGTGTTTTTTAGCCTTGGGATATTTTCCATTATTATAAATTACAGAAATTTTCATTCTGGGTGCTAGATAAGCAAGCCTATAATATTCATGATTTAAGACCCATTAACCTGTGGGAGATTATTCATTTTTTAAACAACTTTTGCTTTACAAAAGGAGACACTGGAAAGTTTTCAAATAGTTTGCTTCTTTGGTTGCACTTAAGAATCCATTTATTTAGTTATGAACTTTTTGAAAGAGACCTTGGGGGCATACTTTATATCCAAAGTGTAAAAAGCTAAAGCCAACTGGCAATCAATGAAAAATTAAAGTATTTATTCAAGTGTAATATAAGTCTGTACAAATGAAATTTCATCAAGATTTTCCATTTAAGATCTATTAATAAAATAGATTGTTACATGATAAGCCTTTCCTTTTTGTTTATTTGGCTGTTTAGCTTTGTTAAGGCTTAGCAAAGTAGAAGAAGATTTTTCTTCATACAACTTTAAAAAACTTGAAAGCTTATAAATTTGAAACCAAGTTTTAATGAACCTTACTTATAGGTCTTTGAGTTCTTCTGGTAAGATTAGCAAAGCTTAACATTTACCTAAGACTCATAAAGAAGTCTTTGGAAAAAGAATGACAAGTTCATGTCTATTTCACCAAGGAAGATGGCAATGTTTTTTTAACACTTGGAAAATCTCACATGCTTTTTATTTCTCCTACGATATCTCTTGACTATGCGTTTGCAAGAGACTTCACCTAGCTAAGAAAAATAGAATGTCAAGAGAAACTTGGTCAGAAATGACAATAACTCCAAAGAGATGCTAATGGAACCATTTTGAACCATGAACTAACAAATTTCTACCTGCCATCTCATATGTTTTTATGATACCTTGTACAGTCCTATTAAACTGGGAAAAAATTAAACTTTTCACATGCAAAACAGATTTTTGTTATGCCATTGTTCTTATGCAGTTATGGGATTCAAAACCCCAGAAAGTAGCAAAGTTGTATCAATTAGTTGTGTTTGACCAGATTCCAGGTCAGGAGACAGAGCCAAGAGGAAGACTGCTCTGTGATGCCCTTTTCTTTTCTCACTCTAACAAAGCCAGAAGGGCTGGATGAAGAGGTTGTTTGCTCTCCCTGCAATCTTAGTGTCATACACCTTAACAGCCCAGAGATCAGTGGAGTTGTATGCTAAACACAAAGTGATCACCGAAACTAATTGTTTCAGAGATGTGAAATGTTACCAAGTTCTTATCACAAGGACCAGAATAAAATAAAAACAAGTAAAATCAGGTTTTACAACATCTGTCCTCATGATAACCTGCATGATGGCAGTAATGGGTTGTCTGCATGTCCATAATAATACCAGTGTGATCAGTTATATCTGTCCTTACATTTTAATACAATTTGGCTGACTGTGCTTTTCATCTGCACAGGTGGCCAGGTAGACCTGCAATCCTTTTTACATCATATGTAATGTAGCAAATGAAAAACTTCCCTCAGCTACATGAATCCTCAAAGTGGGACACTGGACCACTTCTATCAATTTATCCTGGGGTACCTACTAAAAATATGCACACTTCAGGGTTCCACTTCAGCACTACTAAATCAGAATCTCTAGGCATTGTTAATGAGCCTCCCTGATAATTCTTACTCCAGTTGAAATTGGAGATCCAAACCATTATGGGATATTTTCATATCTCTCTGTTGCTTTGCCCACAGTGAATAAGAATAGAGTATATGGATACGAAGCACTACTCACCTTGTGAAAGCTTCCATAGAAAATTTTCCTAATTTCAGGTCCTTCAAAAGTCACAGTTTGAAAATCCCCACTATAGTCATAGTTGAAATAGGTTAGGGTTTTCCCACCATCTAATGAAACAAAGAAAAATAAAAACATTTTTAGAAAGACTTAAAATGAGTGAATAATTTTTTTTCTCAAATTGAACTTAACACTAAAAATAATGCATCCATTGTTTTTGAAGGTCTGCTTAGAACAAAGTAAGAAGAAAATGGTCGATAGTCCTTCGATCACCTCAGGCTTCCAGTTAGCCAGATGATTAATTTAACTACAGGGTGATGATGGTGAGGTAAGGACGCCTAAATATACTTTTCCTCTATACTTCCTTGCCTACACACATCCATATCACACTTTTAGTAGATGGCTGTCTGAAGTTAGGAGCAGAGGCAGACAAAAAAGGAGAATGAAGTTAATAAAATCTTAAGAAATAGAAACCAGACTCTTTGCCTAATTAACCCATTATAGCAAGCTGCTTTGCCAGGACATGCAACTTATACCAGCCCCAAAGAGTGATATTCTAATATGTCTTTGATTATGAACCAAAAAAAACACAAACCTTCCTAATCTTGTGTACTTCATGTTACAGAGAATATTTTATTACAAAGAAATAGGAATATTTTTCTTACAATTTATTCCCAGGTTATCATTTAATTATTTATTCTGCTTTCGAAAGTCTTTATCATTTTGAGAGACTTCTTTGTATTCAAGTCCTGGGTGTAATGGAGTTAGTGGTTTACACCCTTTTAATCTTCCCTTAGTTTTAATATCAGTGCAAAATGTTTTCACAATATCATATTTAGTTATTGATACATTTCTATGTACTGAAAAGTCCTTTCACAAATACTAGTTGAAAGCAAGCTTAAAATACTTTTCTTATCCAAATGTTTGAGTTAGCACCTAACAGAATCCACTTAATTGTGGTTCCTAGCTTTACTAGAATGCTAACTTAAAAATATATTTAGAACACTCATTGGCATTAACAAAAGCTTTGATGATCCTCTTACTAAATGATCATTATGTGTGACATCCCAGAGTGTGAGCTTAAGCTACCTGCATTGATTCTTTGCCAGCGTTCCAACACCCAAAAGATGGAGTTTCTGTGCCTTCAGACCTATTCTCTTTCCAGACATACTCTCTAAACAAGGAATGTCCAACCTTTTGGCTTCCCTGAGCTACATTGGAAGAAGAATTTCTTGAGCCAAACATCAACTACACTAACACTAACAATAGCTGGTAAGCCATAAAAAAAAAAAGTTACAAAAAAGTCTCATGATGTTCTAAGAAAGTTTACGAGTTTGTGTTGGGCCACATTCGAAGTTGTCCTGGGCCTCATGCAGCCTGTTGGGCCACGGGTTGGACAAGCCTGTTCTTGATCTCACCTAGTAGCATGGTTTATATATCATACACACACAACTTCCAAGTTTATTTCTCCAGCTCAGAATTCTTCCCAAATATACTACTGCCAGTCTGACATTTTTTTCTGGGATATGAAATAGGCATCTTACAACTACCACATCCATGTCCAAAAAACGAACTTTTGTCTTGCCCCTCTGACTGACCCTCACTACCCCCATCAACCTTGCTTTTCCTGCAATCCTCACCATCTCAGTAATTGTCTCTTCCACCTTGCTCAGGACTATGTCCCATAGCCTGGTGCTGGCACTCAGTAGAAACTCAATGAATATTTTTTGACAGAGTGAGTAGATGAATGAATCAATTGCTATAAATGCATTGTTGTTATATACACATGGTTTAAGTGAGTTACTCTTTAGTATACCCCCAACAGGCAAGATGGTCTGGTACATGCATCATTCATGCATATGTGCAAGTGCTATACAAATAAATATACTTACTATCTAAAATAACTCCCACCAATGGGTCAGAATTTTTATTTAAAATCTCCCAAAGAGCAAATGGCTCCTCTGGAGTGTCAGGAAGAATCCGGAATAGAAAACTGATTGTATAGTCAGAAGGCAATCCTTCTGGATGCAAATACCTGAAAACAGAAAGAAAATCATACATTATTATCTCTCCTCAAAAAGTTATTTATCTGATGATAAAAGCAAATATACTTTTATTACACAAGATTTGGAAAAATAGAAAAGAAGAAAATCACAGATTACCACTAATTCTATCCAGAGGTGATCACTGTTTTTGGTATGTTGCATTTCCCTCTGGTTTTTAAAGATTGTCTGTATTTATTCAGTCTATATAATTTTGCTCCTTTATTTCCTTAGCACCATATACTACACATTTTACATTTCCTTAAATGTTTTTAAAGGCATGCTATTTCATGTCTGCAATATTTTCTTGTTTGGCTATGTCATAATGTATCTAACTGCTCACTTCCTATTGAACAATTAAGTAGTTTCAAAAGTTTTAGGATTATAAATAATGTTTATCTCTAGTCTGTTGTAAGACATAACACATTCTCACTTTCTACCATGTGTGATAGAAGCATTCTTATCTGTGCTGCGTGCCATAATGCACCTTACATACCTGCCTTCAAGAATTAAGACGATGTCACTCCTGCTGCTGGAAGTAATGTCTGCAGACAGCTCTCAGACACCACTACCTTTAGAAATTGCCTCAGCTGAAAAAAGAGGCCTCTCCCAAGGTCATTCCAAATTTTTAATGGCGTCTTTTCTCCATGACTGGTATTTGAGGGTGATGTAAGATGAGAGTTTCTAATGCTAATAGACATAGCTCCATGTTCAGCTTGACTACTCTCCTTTGCCCTCTCCTACTTCCTTCTATTACCTTCCACAAGAGTCCATGCTCCTCAACTTCTCCAGATATTAATGCCCTCCTTTGGCTTTGTTTCCTAGGGAACCCAACCTGCTACACCATCTTCTCTCTCTAACACTTAAGTAGATCAATTGCATACTTTTAATATTATCCATCAAGCAATAAACACAGCCCTTTACATTTGGTAGAAGCCCTATAATGGTTATTAATTAAATGAATACATTTGTGAATGTGAGAATATAGCATGAATTCGAAAATGAAAGTTTGATATGCATACATAAATATTCCATTCACTCATTAGTTAGTTCATTAATTAAACAAGTATTTATTGAGTGCCCTACTATATGCCAGACACAATAATAGGCATTTAAAATCTATAGTGAATATGTGGTGGTGAAAAAAAAAACAAAAAACAAAACTGACTCTGGGTAGTGAGTTCATGATGCAACACATAGATGATGTATTGTAGAATTGTATCCCCGGAACCTATGTAGTTTTACTAACTAAAGTCACCCCAATGAATTCAATAATAAATCAATAAAACATACAGAAAAAAAACCTGACAAGTATTTTTGTACAAGCACTTAAATTCTAGCAGGATGATTTATACAGTATGGTAGAAGATAATAAATGTCATAGGGAAAAAAAGAGAGCAGCACAACTAGGATTGGGATGCTGAAGTGGATTGTTTTGCAATTTTCATTAGTCATCAATGTTGGCTTTACTTAGAAGATTCATTGAGAAGGTTGTATTTGAGCAAAGATTCACTGAGAAGGTTGCAACTGAAGAAAATCTCAAAGGAGACAAAGACATCTGGCCAGAACAAAGATAAAAAACAGAGGAGTACCTGGTGTGTTTGGAGAATAGACTAAAAGAGACAGGAGGCAAAGTCAAAGAGGTCCCAGCTACCCAGTTAATGTAGGGCCCTGCAGACAATTCAAAAACATGGACGTTTTACTCCACGGAGAATGGGGACCATTGGCAGATTTTGAAGTGGCATGACCTGACCTATATTTTCAAAAGACTCATTCTGCTACTTGAACAGACTGTAAGAAGGCATGGGTAGAAGCAGAAAGACCACTTAGAAAGATGTAGACCGTGAGAGAATGTGAGGAGATCATAAAAGAAAAACAACAACAACAACACCTTTTTCTTTCCTCCTGAGAAAATAGATGCAATTTTCATTAATTGAGACAGAAAGGGTGAAGCTGGTTCTTCCAGGAAGGTTAGAGATGTGGTACTGGACGTGTGAAGTTTGAAATGCCCATGTAGAGATGTCTAGTAAGCAACTGGATATTCAGGGCTAGATTTTAGGAAACAGGTCTGGACTGGAAATACACATTGAGGAGTCCTTGGCATACAGACAGCTTAGCCCTACAATACAAAGCAGATCACTAGGGAGCAGGTATAAACAGAAAACAGATCAACAGGTAAAGCCTGGTCTCTTCAACATTAAGAGATGAAGAAAAGAGGAGCCAGAACTGAAAAAGAACACCCGGTAATGCAGGCAGAAGCTCAAGAAAGTGTGTGTCCCAGAAGCCCAGCTGAGGAGAGAGAAGCCAGGAGGAGGGACTGATCCACTGTCTCAAAGGCGGGGTGATAATGGAGGAAGATACGGGCTGGGATTGGCTTTATTTAGCAAGGTCGATGGTGCTCCTGACTGATGAGCAATTTCAGTGTAGTAAAGGATTTTTCCTTTGGCAATTCTTATTTTTGGCTTGGCCTCCAGGAATGATTTTCAAATACCCATTTTAATATTCATCACCAGATAGTGTAAAAAAAAAACCCAAAAAACAAAACTACCAAAAAAATTGGACACTGAAAATGTTTCACATGAAAATACTGAAGGCATTTTGAGAAGAAAACAAATATTAATTTGGAATGTGAAGTAGCAGGTGATATCTTGAGAGATGACCCCTTAAACCAGGAAGTTACAACCTATAAACTCAGGAACCCTCAGAGACTGCAGAATGGCTGCAAATGGCCCCAGGACTCCTTATGAGCACCACAGATTGGAAAGTGACAAGATAATGTGATTTTTACATACACCCAAGACTAGTCTTCAGCTATACAGAGTTGGTAGTTTGACTTCTCAAAGAAAAAAGGCATCTGAATTCATGGCACTAGCGTGAAATGGTTCTGGGTATGAGCTCTGGGGCCCGATTGCCAGATGCAAATCCCAGTGCTGCCATGTACCAAACTACATGATCTCACTCAAGTCATTTAGCTTCTTTGTGCTTCAGTTTCATTATGTGTAAAATTGAGGTCATAAAGTTGCTTGGAGATTTGAGTGAGTTAATATGCATAAGCATTTAGATTGATGGCTGGTATATGTGAGTAGCCTGTAGGTATCAACTATCTTTATGTATTTTCCTTAGATCAACAGATATTGAAGTTTAACCAGCATTATATGTAAGTCTGATGATTTTAAACAAAGAAATCCAAACATCATTTGCTCCAAATGTTATGGAAAATCCTACTGGGAACTAGGACAGTGTATCTCAAGTTGACATCATTTTCTCATTGAGATATAATAAACAACTGATTGGTTTTAAGATCTTGCAATGGAAACATACTTGGTTGGCTGGGAAACCAGAGCATCTTTATGAAGTCGGTAACAAGGATACACATTGAAGGTACCAAGCTCCATAGAAACCCCTTCCACCGATGAAAAATCCTTTTCAACCAAACCAAACATTTCCATCATCTTAAATCCTAAAAAACAACAACAAAAACAAACAAACAAACAAGTGATAGAAAAAAAAAATCAAAGAGGCATTTTAGGATTTTAAATTTCAAGATGGGTTTATTAAGAAGTAAAAGAAAAATCTATATCCCAAATGGAAACTATTTAATATATTTGTATTAGAAAAAAATGCAATAAAGCATACCAGCAAGATCAGTGCCATCTTTGCGTACCAGTGGGCAGGCTGAAAAACAAAACAAACAATATAAAATCCTAATTTAGTTATTTTCCAAATGTATGCTTTCCCTGTCCTGAGAACGGGAAGCTAACATAATCTTTCTGGAAGTCAATTGTGAAGGGAGTCCAAACCATACATGGCTATGGTTTTCTGTGGATTCCTAAAGGCTGAAATGCTTTTATTTATCCTATTAAAACCAAAGAGCCAAAGTTTCCTTCTCCTCTCCTGGGTCCACAAAAATCTATAGTGGTCTCTTAAGAGCATATGTTGGCATAAGTCTCACTTCTAATGTGTTACCTGCTGAGCAATCTTAATACATTTTTTACAAATTTTTTGCTATAGCTGTTTAAGCAGAATTACTTTTAAGCAGATTCTGGTCTCATGAGGGAAAATCTTTATCAACCTAAAACTCTAAACCTGGGAGAGGGGAGGTTTATTTCCAGATACCCCAAATCATAAAACTTAATATCTGCATAACAAACAGCTCTGCAAGACAATACTCTTTCCTCAGATAAGTAAGTGGGACTCATCATTTAACTGGTATGAAATAGTTCAGCCTTTAAGCAACATAAGTAAGTACACACTTCAAAGAACTCACTTGCTGATGCAGTTTCACAGACAAAAGTAATCAACTCATCTTCAATTTTCTTAAAGGCGTCAAAGTCGTCCACAAAGAAGACATGGCGTGCACTGGGCTGGCTGCCAATGTTAACCAGCTCTGAGTAGTCTGCATCGGCCACACCAATTGCAAAAATGCTGTAGCCTGTGGCAGAAAGAAAACAGATTTCTGATTACTTTCAATTGCACAAGGGACAAATAAGAGCCATTTCAATGTTTCAAATATGTTTATGAAGAAGTGGGTGGATAACTCATTCTTTACAGTTCATCAGAATCCTGATGCACATATTTATTTTTTTTAAGATTTTTGGGAGAAGGTGAGAGAAGGGGGAGGGCCCAAGCAGTCTCCATACTTGTACATCATTAATTGTGACATGGTTTCATTCCACACAAGTGGATGTGGGGTCATGCGAGGTGGGAACTAAATGGGGGGCCTCCCGCATGGGAGGTGAGAACCTTTGTCACTGAGCCATCCCGGCAGTTACCAGTTGCACCGTGGTTCAGCATATGGGGTTTGCATGTGCAGGGGTTGGGAATCAACCCCTGGACCTTATGATTGTGAGGCAAGCACTCAACTGCTGAGCTATCCCTGCACCCCCATACACATATTTTATTGTATGGTAATTATTCCATCATCTTCTAAAGAAGTTTTCCATTTCAAAGAAACTCTAAAAGGCTAATGTCCCAGTTAGTACATGAGACAAAATAGTTGCCATTTGAGTAACATCTTTTTTATTTATTTTTTTAAGATTTATTTTTATTGTTTTCAACATAGAGGAAGGTACAGAGACAGAGAGAAGGAGGGGGTGGGGGGCACAGAACAGTCTCCATAGTTGCACATCATCGGTTTTTCCACATAGATTTATTTCACAGGTGGGCGGGGGCTGCACAGGGCAGGAACTAGGCCAGGGTCTCACCCTGGTGAGAACTTACAGGTGGGCGGGGGCTGCACAGGGCAGGAACTGGGCCAGGGTCTCACCCTGATGAGAACTGAACTGGGGGCACTCCCCAGTTCAGCATATGGGTCCCACATGGGCCGGGGCCAGGATTCGATCCTCAGTCCCTGGGGCTGCAAAGTGAGCACTGAACCCACTGAGCCATCCCGGCTTCCCCTGAGTAACAACTTTATATCTGCATATTTTTAATAATTATCTTAAAATTTATAGGATAAAATGTAGTTAAGACAGAAAAATTTTATCTCGTTCTTTTTTCAGATGTAGAAACTGAGATACTAATAGACACTTTGAGGTTGGTCATTGTTCAATATTTGGCAAATAAATATTAAACTACTATTGCCAGCTATCTTATAAAATGTAATCTTCACCCCATAGACTTATGAGAATCTCCATTTCACAGATAATGAGGCTGAAGAGAATCTGTGAACAGGTTTCCTCTCTGACCCTTTATAATGGTCCTTTTTATAGTATTCCACTAAATTGCTAGCATTTTTTATACAGGCATTTTGTATGAGGCAACATTGTTAGAGAAAAATACAACAAAATAATAGATTTGTAACCTGGAAAGTATTTTTTTTTAAAGATTTATTTTTATTGTTTTTGACAGAGAGAAAGAGAGAGAGATACAGAGTCAGAGACAGAGAGAGGGGGAGGGCCCAGAACAGTCTCCATAGTTGCACATCATTGGTTTTTCCACATAGTTTCATTCCACAGGTGGACTTGGGGCTGCACAGGGAAGGTACTGGGCCGGGGTCTCTCCCCAGTGAGACCCAAACTGGGGGCACTCCCCAGTTCAGCATATAGGTCCGCACGGGCCGAGGCCCGGATTCGATCCTCAGTCCCCGGGGCTGCAAAGTGAGCACTTAACCCACTGAGGTACCCTGGCTTCCCCATGGAAAGTATTTTTTTAAATCATTTTATCCAGCTAATGTTAAGAAAGATTTAGAATCCTTTAAGTCATGCATATATAGCATGACTTCTAAATTTGTATTCAGAAAACAACAATGCTACCACATTATTGGTAGCCACTACTGTTTATTTATCTGTAACTTACCATCAGACTGCATCTCCCTGGAGATTGTGTTCACATCATCTTGTGATCGCCCATCAGTTATAACCACAATGACCTTTGGGATGCCTCTTCTGGTACCCGACTCTGAATTGAACAAGGTATCTCGAACATGCTTAATTGCTTTTCCTGAAACAAAGGAAGCTAAGAGTTTAATTTCATTCCCTCATTTTTTTTTTTTTTTGAGAGGTAAGAGTGGGAACAAAGTTCTTAAATCAATGAAAAAAATCTTTTTAAAAAACTTACGTTACTATGCCTCAACAAACATCATTTTAAATGACTGAGTAAAGAAGACATGCTACATGTATACAATGGAATACTATTCGGCCATAGAAAAGATAAAATGTTTCCTTTTGCAGCAACATGGATAGATCTTGAGAGTATTACGCTAAGTGAAATAAGTCAGATGGAAAAAGATAAGAGCCATATAATTTCATTTATAGTAACAAACAAAACTAACTTACCAATTCATAGATATGGATGACAGAAGGGTGGTTTTCAGAAGAGAAGGGAGGTGGGTGGAAGGATGAAGAGGAAAAGGGGGTCGAATACACGGTGACAAGGAGACTAGACTATGGGTGGTGAGCATACAATAGAGTATACAGATGTCATATTATAAAGTTGTACACCTGAAATGTATATAATACTATTAACAAATGTTATCCCAATAAATAGAATTTTAAAAAGCTCATTTCAGTAATTACTCATCATTAGTTCCTTTGGGTCTTAACTGGGCTTTTTAATCTTACCTGTTTTTGTATTTCCTCCTTTGTATGAAATATGTTTAATTGCATCAAGAAGAGCCTCTTTGGTTTTGTAAGTGTCTAGTTTAAATTCTGTTCTGGGGTCATCAGTGAACTGAACCATGGCAACCTGGAAAGAGAAGGTATATTAATTTTTACATCTGTATAGACTTCTATTGGGCCAGAAAGCACACTCAAGAGCATATTAACTACAATTTTAATTTCTTACTTAACCCAGTTCACAATTCCCTTGCTTTAAAATTCCACATGCATTACATACCACATCTGACGACTCATTAAATAGCATTTTTTTAAATGCACTTTACAGAAAGTACTTTATTTAAAAAATCTCTCTCTAAAGCCTGTGGGTCGTTGCCACCTATTTGACAGATAGAAAAATGGCAGTCTAGGCTTTGTAACTTGACAAAGTTCAGAGAAGCAGAGTTGAATTTTTTGCAAGGATCTCTTTATGGAGTAAAACTATGAGGTAATTACAACTATTCTTCCATTTTACACTGACAAAACTAAGGCACACAAAGTCACATACCGTATCTTGCACAAGATCACAAGAATAGTACTGGAAGAACCCACAGCTGAATGCAGGTAGACAAGGGTTGCCCAGAAAGTATCCAGTTGTGTAATATGAAAACTAGAGGTATTTATGGCTGGATTTTTTCCAGATAGCCCTTGTATTCTACTTCAAATACCTGTGTTCTTAACTACTGTGACATACAGCTTCCTGGCTTAATTGGTTTTTATTCCTGTGGAACTTTAAGCCCATTTTTAATTTATTGATCTTGTCTGCTTTCCTGAACTATGATGTGAGGAGTAAATACAGCATCTTCAGGGTGCTTTCTTCGATTTTTTTGAGCCTTCATCTGCTAACAGTTTACCACGGTCTGTTGAACATGTCATTAGTAACCTAAAGAAACCTCTTCTGGGGGAACTGATACTGAGTGATGGGCACATAATACGATGCATGAATGATGTGATGTGGACTTGTACATCTGTAAACTGTCTAATTGTTACCAACCAATGTAACCTCATCAAATTTAACAATAAATTAAAAAAAAAAAAAAAAAAGAAACCTCTTCTGATTCCTGTATCCAATATAAATTTCTCCCTCCATGAAATTTCTCAGTAATTTTAAATATTCTGCTCTTACGATATCCCTTATGTCCAAATTGCCTCAGCTATCCCCCAAATATATATTCCAAATCTGCTCATTTTAGTGCATCTCATTGCTACCACGCTAGCACAGGATCCCGTCATCTCTCTGGTGGACCATGAAAGCCATACCATTACTGACTTCCCCACTTCTACTCTTACTGTTATTAATACTTACACTCCACAAGGCAGTCAGAATCATATCTTTTAAATACATTTTCTTATTGTTTCTTTAAAGATTTATTTTATTGTTTTTGACAGAGAGAGAGACAGAGAGAAGGAAGAGAGCCCAGAGGAGTCCCCATAGTTGTTCGTCATCAGTTTTCAACATGGCTTCATTCCACAAAGGTGGGTGGGGGGACACGCAGGGCAGGATCTGGGCCGGGGGCCCCCCACATTGGAATCACACCCCAGTTCAGCATATGGGCCCACACAGGCCGGGGCCAGGACTCAATCCAGGGGCTACAAAGTGAGTGTTTAACCCACTGAGCCACCCCAGCTTCCCCAGAATAACCTTTTTTAAAAAGCATATCAGATCTTGTCTCTTCTCTCCACACTCCCCACTGGCTTTCTACTACATTTATGATGATACCCAATCCTTCAATGGACCACGACACAAGATTGTTGAGCTTTTGCCTATTTCTTCTAGCAATCTGTGTCCATCACAGGCTCACTCACTGTATTCTAGCTATAAGTTTAAGCCTCTGAAACCTCAAAACTGGTTCTCATCTTAGGTCCTTTGTGTTCACTATTTGCCTAGTCACATGTCCTCTAGATCATTTATATCTCAATTCAAAAGCCACCTCCTCAAAGAGGTTTTCATTGACCAGATAATTAAAAATCCATCCCCACTCCCAATGTACACACTTTTAAATAAAACTCAGTGTATTTAAATCATATCATTGTTTCCAGAGCTCACATCACTACTTTGTGAATTTATTAGCCTATTTCTCTCTCTCTCTCACTCTTCTCTTTTCCACGCCTTTAAGAATATGAGCACTATGTAATTAAGAATAATGTCTGTCATATTCATTAGGACAGTCCTGTGTCTAGCCATAGTAAACCCTCAATGAACATTTGCTGAGTGAATAAATTTCTTTTAAGTTCTACATGATCTGTAGTAGTTTGTGACCACAGCCTCTCCTAAGATTTAGATGTCTTTGAGAGCAGGGAAAATATTGGGTGCATCTACACAGAAGATACTGTATTCTAGTATAGCTACTCCTCACTTAATAACCTACCTGTTTAACAACTGCTCAGACTGACAACCAGCTCTTCACCATGAGAAATTCCCTTTCTCTGTCTCTGTGAGTCTCAGGAAACCCTTTTCTCAGTCTTTGTCTCGGTCCCATAGTCAGTTACTCTTCACTATGCCAAGTGTTCACAATCATGCAAAACTACGTATTTCATTTATAAGTGTGGTATCACATGATATCTATTGAAAAATATATGACCTATGGTGCCACAACACACCACAAGCCATCCACCTTTAAGCTCCTTGCTCATTGACCAATTTGCTTAATGATCTAGTCATAGGAATAAAACTCAATCATTCAGTGAGGAGTGCATATATATATAAAAGGCACATATGTACACATGGCCATTCTAACTGTACCAGCGAGCTGAACTCAATAGCTTTTAAAGATTAGTATCTTCTCAAGCTCTCACTATCAGCATCGATAAGCTGCTTCCAAACGCACAACTCGTGTCCTCTCATCTAGGGTGGACATGACCATTACAGTTCTTGACTTATATCCCCTGACAAGTAGCCATGACAGCAGATTAGAATAATATTTTCATGCATAGAATGAATTCATAGTTGTTCTGTTAGCCTTACTTGAGTTCCATCCGCACCAATCTTATTCAGGGCTCCAATAGTGTTGTAGAGAAAGTCAGTAATCTTGTTGAAATTTTCATCTCCGATACTCCAGGATCCATCCACCATAAATACTAGGTCTGCTTTGGCTGCTTTACACACTGAAGAGCAAGGAAAAAATGTAAATCAGAGATAAGGGGAATCATAGTAGTTATTAAACCACTGAAGATGATGATGCTTTCCCTCTGGTAACTTGAGCTCTCTCCCAAAGAAAAGGTATCAGTCTTTTAAAGTTCATACTCCAGGCTCTTGCTCATTATGCTTCCTGGCCATCATTTCATTTCTGTACTCAAGGTTCCTATCCATAACTCAGAACTGTCCACTGAATTCATGAAATTGGAAGAAAAAAATATCCTCCAATCTCAACTGCAATGTACAGAACTAAGAGAATAGAAAGCCATGGAAATGAAGAGATTTCCAGACAGATGAGTCAGAACTCTTTGGCACCTACTGGTCTAAAGGATGTCTACGTGATCATTCTGCGCACCTTGTCCTCTGCTTACGGAGTTGGTAACTTCAAAGGAATTCAACTTCAGAAGGAAGGCATGTGACATAATGGAAGCAGATTTATCTACAACTTAACATGCATGTGGGTTGAGACCATAAGCCAACTTTAATTTTAGGCTTGTTCAATGTATAGATATGTATTACAGAATTGCACACTTGAAACCTATATCATTTCACTAACCAATGTCATCCCAACAAATCTAATAAAAAACTTCTGTCTATGCCCTTCTGCCATCCATTCTTACATGTCAAAAAATGTACACCCATGCTAGCTCAGGGAAACTATTACCAGTAGGTATAACTGATGCCAACACCAACAAACAAGCAAAAAACACACCAACAAAACCCTACTCCACTAAAAGCATTTTTAATTGTCTTTTTTTTTTTTTGGTATCATGTGTTGTTTCAAATAATCTATGCCTCTTTTCTCCTTTATGAGTGTAGATTATTGTAGCTGACTGTGTTTTATGATAAAACAAATAACTGACTCTTTAATAATCTGAATCTTCCAATCTCAGGCTAGCTGCACACAAATATTTTTTTGAGATAATGTGCCTTTGTCCTTCTTTTAGGGGGAAAAATTCATTTGGTTTTTATTTTATTAAGTGCAACTTTATTCCCTTTAAGCTATTTACAATATAAAATAAACCATCTCCAAGTGAGGTAATACTTCAGGAGCAATAAAGATCTGATGAGGTTGTTCTGAGTTCCATGATTTATAAAATTTTACAAATGTATGATTTAAATTTAAAGCTGAAAGTGATGACAAGGTCAGCTAACTATAAGCTTATAAAAGAAAACCCGGTCCTTTGTTTCCAAAGAAAGATGAATCTAGTTTAGGTTTCACCTTTGAAAGGAGAGCGAAATCTATTTGAATATACACTGAAAATAAAAAATTAATAAATCAAATAAAAGAAATAAAATACACCAAAATGCATGAAGAAATTACCTTTGGGATATAAAATTGTGTTTTTAATTTTCTTCTGTGTATACCTTTCTACTTCTTTACATGTTTAATAAGTATTCAGTATAACTGTAATAATCATTTACAGATTCTTTTTAATTAATCATATGCAGGACAAATAGAGCCTAAAATGAATAATACATTCAAGTTGCCAATCCCACCATCAAAAACCCTCCTGACAAATATTTCTACTTTGTCAGTTATTGTTCTTAGAGACCCTTCCAAATCACATGTCCTCCATAAGCATTCATGGAATTTTACTGAATGCTAGCCACGCTCAGCTATAAATAAAAATATTCTGACCTCAGAGTTCTGTCATTTCTTTATGAGAAACGTCTAATTAGTAAATTCATCAATCAGGACTCCATTTTCAGTTCCAATAGTGAAATCACCATAGATATCGAGACCAGTATGAAGATGGAAGAGGAAAGAGTCTGCTGTCTCGGGTAAAGAACGTTTTTAAATGCAGTACAGAGTAAGACATGTACAAGAAGCCTCGGCTGTACCATTTTGCTGTTACCTAACAAAGTCTGGGAAATGATGCCTTGTAAGTGGGTTGATCATTGAAGACTTTGCATGGTACGCTAGGAAGGCTGCTGACCTTCATTAGAGTTTCTCATTGTCTCTTTGTTCCTTTGCTCCTTACACTCTCTAGCATTGACCCCACTCACTTTGAGCCCCTGTAAGACAGGAATAACTTATTTTTCCTTTGTATCCCTGATAGGCAATAGGTTCTTGAAAATGCATGGTGAATGAAAGAACTCTTCCAGAACAACCTTCTAACTATGTATGCGTTCTACCTTTACCGACTCCTCCCCAATCCATCCTCTCCTTTCCACCAACGTTATCTTTCTCAAACATAAATTTCCCCCAGTCAGCCTCTCTTCATAAAACTTCTCACAGCAAATCATTTCCTAGAGGATAAAGCCCCAAACTGCTTATTCTGGCACACAAACCACTTCCTAACTCTATGTTCGTCCTTTTCCATGCACCACACTAGTGTTTCTGGTTCTCCAAACATACGTATGTGCTTAGATCATGGCCTGACTCTGGGTGCTACTCTCCCAATTATTTATCTATAAAACTCATTCTTTGGCTATAATCAACAAGACAAGGGATAACAAGTGCTGGAGAGGCTGTGGACAAAAAGGAACCCTCATACACTGCTGGTGGGAATGTAAACTGGTACAACCACTATGGAAGGCTGTATGGAGATTCCTCAAAAAATTACGAATGGAA
>PVKE010001002.1:58268-83301 GCA_004027555.1 Craseonycteris thonglongyai | reverse complement strand
GAACCAAAATGCCCTTCGATAGATGATTGGATAAAGAAGATGTGGTACATTTACACAATGGAATACTACTCAGCAATGAGAAATGATGAAATACAGTCATTTCTGGCAACATGGATGGACCTAGAGACCATCTTATTAAGTGAAATAAGTCAGAATGAAAGAATCCGGAAACACATGACCTCACTTATAGGTGGAATATAAAAGTGAAAGTAACAAAGACACAGAGACCTATGGACACACCCAATAGCTTGGTGATTGCCTGAGGGAAGGGGAGGAGGGGGGATGGATAGAGGGAGGGGAGGTGGGAGAGGGCACCAGCATTATGGACACACTCAATGGTTTGGTGGTTACCTGGAGAGGGGGGAGGAGGGGAGGGAGAGTTGTGGGGGGAGGTGGGAGTGAGCACTGTATATATGGTGGTGGAGGGGGACCTGATTCAGGGAGCGGGACCTGATTCTGGGAGCTGGGCACATAATGCGATGCATGGGTGATGTGATGTGGAGTTGTACATCAGGAAACTATCTAATTGTTAACAACCAATGTCACCCCATTAAATTTAACAATAAAATATAATAAAAAAAAACCCAAAAACCCAAAAAGCTCATTCTTCAAAACGTTGACCAAATTTCTCCTCCTCCTTTACAAGTAATTAATCTGTAGGTGCACCAATTGTTTTCCTTTCTGGACTACCATTGCATAATCCCATTTTCTAACTCACAGCCCCGACTGGTGATTATCTATGTAGGCAATACCAGAATAAGCAAAGGGCTGCAATCATATGTTGTTATTGCATTCCAAGTGTCTGGCATAGAGTTTTGAGAATGAATAGTAGGGTTGATAAATGTTTACAATTGGAATGAAAAAAAAAACTTAACAATCACTACTGTGTTTGGAAAGTATTTTTAGAAACTTACCTTAACAGCTCAGGAAAGAGGTTCTGAGAAACTCTTGTGGTGAAGAGAGAAAGAAACAACTGGGAGAGGCATCTCAGAGGTAAACTTGGGAAATAGTACCCTGTCTACAGAATTACTAACTGAAGTTTCATTCACAAATTATATAACTATTTTTCTTTGGTGACTATTTACTACTATGATAGTTTCAATGAAATCAATATGGAAACTATCTAATTGTTACCAATCAGTGTCACCCCAATAAACTTAACAATAAATAAATAAATAAATAAATAAATAAATAAATAAATAAAAAGAAAATCTACCCTGTGTGTACAGAATCTATAATTAAATGAGGGGAAGCCGGGATGGCTCAGTGGGTTAAGCACTCACTTTGCAACCCCCGGGGACCAAGGATTGAATCTCGGCCCCGGCCCATGTGGACCCATGTGCTAAACTGGAGAGTGCCCCCAGTTCAATTCTCATCGGGGTGAGACCCCGGCCCAGTTCCTGCACTGTGCAGCCCCTTGCCCACCTGTGGAATGAAACTATGTGGAAAAAACAGATGATGTGTAACTATGGAGACTGTTCTGGGCCCTCCCCCTTCTCTCTGTCTCTGTCTCTGTATCTCTCTCTATGTCAAAAACAATAAAAAAAAAAGTCATTCTTATAATTAAATAAAAATTTTTTATTTTTAAATTCAATATATTTTATATATAATGCTGTGCAAATTTAAGAAGCACAGCATGTTAATTTGATAATTTATATGAATACATTCTAATACGAGTGCCACTGTAGCAATATTTAGCACCTCTATCCCATTACATAATTTTAGTACAATATTGTTGTAAATGTTCATTATATTGTACATTAGACCCCTATGTCTTATTTACTACTGGTTGTAAGTATGTATCACATTTTTTGATAAGCATTTGTATTAAAGAGAAAAGATCCTTTATTAATAGCTTGGTTTTTAAATGAACAAGCAAACAAAAGCAACAAAACCATAAACATAAAATCTCATCGTTATTTTACAATTCTCTTACCTTCTTTTGCTGGTGGAATGGTCGGAGGAAAAGTAGGTGGTTGAGTGGGAACTGGTTCTATAAAGGAGAGGGAGAAAGAGCATCAATTAGCCATCTCATTGGTGGCAAAGAGTGGGAAGTCATGAAGCAATAGTTCTTCAGGGGAATCAATGGCGATAACAGTTACCTTGTTTGAGAGTTCAATGAATTTAATGACTACTATAAATCAGCCTCAGCCAGTGAAAACTGGCTCCATCCATTCCCTCAATGTCAGACTGAATGCTTGAAATGCCATTGTGCCACAATTGAGTGAACCCAGAAGGAAGTGATTCCCTCAAACTGTCAGCTAGAGTGGTCCTAATGTTGACTTAAGGCATAAGTCTGACCCAACCTATTTCAGATTAATCTCTGGCTGCTTTCACACACAATAAACTTCACTTCCATTGTGCCTAAGTTAGGACTGATCATCAATCCTCGTTCAATATCATTTTGCTCCTTACACCCTGAATCCCAGGATGTGGCCCCAGTTGAAATATTGTTCATACTCCATTCAACTCAGACGCTATCTGGAAAACTTTCAGCTCTTAAGAACAAATGGAAGGACATTAAAGACTACAGTGTGTCCAGATCACTTCAGCCCTGCTGATGAAGGACGAGAAGCGTGGGTAGTAATGGAAGCGTGGGCTAGTTAGAGGACCTGGGAGTAGTTCATCAGAGTGATGACTATCATACCAATTTGTAAAATCACTAAGAATTTACAGCATCGTTAGATAAACATCCTAACTATTAATTTTATGTATGCTTTGCTATTCTTACTTAATACTAAAATTTTAAGAAAAATTGAAAAAAATTCTTTCTACTATCCCAGTTTAATACGAGTTAAAAACCTGGATTAATCATAGCCATTCACAGAGTGGGGTGTTTAGCCTCTGGAGACAGTAAGCAGCAAAAAGCTGGAAGGATCCAAGCTCAGGTCGACTGATTATTGCTGGGAATGTTGTAAAGGGAATTCCTTCATTGGCAGGAAGGTTGGAAGAGATGAATTTTAAGGTCTCTTCCAATTCTAAGAGCCAATAAAATAAAGTTGAGTAAAATGACTTACCGGTAACATTTAAGAGAATGAGGTAACTGTATATATTACTGATGATGAAAAATCCTAGAGATTAATTATTCTGTGAAATGAAGTAAGTCATAGAATACTATGACACAATTCTATTTGTGAAACATAAATTCTATCTGATACATCTAGATGGATGGATGGGTGGATGGATGGATGGATAGATAGACAGACAGATGATAGATAGATGATAGATAAAGAGATAGAGATCAGATAGACTTTCTTAAAAGAGACTAAGCTGGTGCAAATAAATATTTCTGGGAAGGAAGAATTGAGAGAGAAGGAGATTGACAATATACTTTATACCATTGTACTGTTATGAATATATATCACTTTTTCTTATAAAGGCAATATTTTGAAGCTAAGAAGTTTCACAAACAAAACAAAACAAAGCAAAACAAAAAACCCTGAAATTATGATCACAAAATTTTCTTGAAAGCACTACAGGATGCTTCTAAAGCCAGGTTTATTTATCTTAAAATTTGTACAAGCAAGATTTGTGCAACTTCTTCAGTATGGAAAATTGAGGCATATCCAAAATTGAATCAATCAATGAAGAACAAAATCAATGAGAGTCCTTAGCAGCCAAATCAATATGTTTGGGCAGAACATTTGGTCAAAGAGTTCCTTGGGCAAGAAGAATGATAAATTGGTGACACGTGTTTATATTCTCTATGTGACATACAGATGGTTTCTGTCTTCAATATGTGAGGGGCTGTACACAAAAGAAGGCGCAGTCTTGATCTGCATTGCTTCACAAGGTTGAACTAGAGCCAATGGGTGGAAGCTGCAAAAAGGCAGATGTCCCCAACAAAAGAAAAATATGTATATCAAACAGAGCCATGCACATTAACCCTGGATTGGTAGGTAACAGTTGTAGGATTAAGGGTAAGGGACTAGAAATCAACCAGGAGTTCCAAACCCCAATGTTGTCGGAGGTCAGGCAAGTAATGAATATGAACAAAGAGCTTGCCTAAGTGTTAAGCAGTAGCCAATTGAAGAGCATAGACGCTGTTTAAAAGAGACAGCAGTTACGTGGTCCAGCAGATGGGCACCGTGAAGATACATATGTCCTGTGTCCTGGGTTGTCAGGGATTTTGAGTTTTCAAAACACTTTAAAACTTAGAAAATAAAAAAATATATGGCCCAGAGAAAACACGTCTGACCCAACAGCCAGCACTTTGTGACTTCCAAGTGATGATGAAAGGTACTTGTTCAATAAAATACAAACTGAAAAGCTGCTCAACAGACTCTCTTTAACTGGATCTTACCACCAGCGCTGGTGCTAAGAGAGAAGGCATTTCATTTTACTGACAAACAAAAAGAAGCTCAGAGATGTTGAATAGCCCAGGGTCACAATGCTATGAAAGGGTCCCAAATGAGCCTGGTTGGCTCTAAATCCTGTCTACTATGAGGCCTCTCATAACTTTAAAATTATATGATCTTCTCTCCATAAAATAGAATTCTAATCACCAATAAAAAGAAACAAACTACAGATGCATTCTACAACATGAACAAACCTCAAAAACATATGCTATGTGAAAGATGCCAGATGCAAAAGATTACATAGTACATATTTCCATTTGTATGAAATGTCCAGATAAAGCAAGTGCATAAGAAAAGAAAGTAAACTGGCCAGGGCTGAGAATGGGGCAGAGGGTTGAGTACTGTGAACGAACAGGAAAGATCTTTTTGGGTTGATGAAAATGTTCTACAATTGGATTGTAGTGATGGCGATACAACTCCTCATACTACAAAGTATTGAATTATACATTTAAAATGTGTAAATTTTATGGTACATTACATATCTCAAAAATATACGTGTAACACATTATAAAATATTGAATATTTCGGTGTTACACAATGAAGTATATTAGAAAAAAAACAGATGATTCAATTTATTATACTTAGACTTTCTGTTTTTGAAGGTCACACACTGATGAGGATTTCTTCCTCTTTGTGCCAGATCAACTAAAAGACTGATATGTACTCGTAGGCACTAGAACTTTCTAAATGTCAGATAGATGATAAATGGGCTTCCAAGAAAGCCAATTGCCCATACCTAATCCAACACAAGTCCTCAAGTTCAAATCCTTAGAGTTCAAGTTCAAGATTATGAGTTAAGCACACAAATGTCCCCCAGAATTTACTACAATTAAAACCATTTTAATGTTTGTGGCCTCTGAGGTCAGGAATCTTTGATTAAAGGTCATTCTAAGAAGTTGGCACCCTCCTTGCTCTTTACAACATGTAAAAAGTGCTTTGTTTTAATTTTATACTTTGCCTTTCCCTTCAGTGCATTTGATGCGCAGACAACTTGAAAAAAAAAGAAAATGCAAAAGACTCTTAAGTGGGCATTAACTCTAGGGTCAGCCAGTTGGAATATGTTGGCTCCATGCCCACCTTCATGCTGTGGTAATATACCATTGTTTTAATGTCAAGACCCAGTCCTTAAACTTTATTTCACACTCTACATACCACAAATGTTCCTTATGGATATAAATCACAATACAGGTCATTGTTTCAAGAACTTTACCATCATATGGTCTTATAGTCCCTGTGAACCCTATGTAGGATGAAAAAAAAAAACCATACAGATGACATCATTGGGCCACAGGCAGCGAATTCTGAGACTGGACAAGAGGAGCAAACATTGTATCACAAATATTCCTGGGAAGCAAGAGCTAATATTTTTCTAAGTGGAATAAGGTTTAAAACCAAATCAGGATGCCTAGAAACTGCATGGAGACAAGATCAAAAGATAAGATGCGTGACTTACGTGTTTTTTCCATGATGCTCACACTGGGTCCCTCAATCTCCTGAAGCTTTGTGTAAACACTGATTTTGTACTGTGAATCAGGCTGAAGTCCATAAAAGCAATGCCTGGTTGTCCCTCCACCCACAGTGGATTCTTGCTTTTGTGTATCTGAAATAAACACAAAATTAAACACACATATATAAAATTTAAAAGAACAGCCATTAGTAGATGATTTGCTTCTAAAATGCTGAATATGCATGGCCTATAGATAATCCAGGATTATTTATACTTGTTTGAGGTATTATATCATATAATTGGCTAAGAAAAGAAAAAAACTCTGTTACCAGGAAAGAACAATTATATATATTTTCTTCTAGAACAATCTTCATCTGATCCATCAGTTGCATCCATCTAGTCAAAGCCTTATATGGCTTTATTTCTAGAAATTTAAAAACCAGTGTTAAAAATCTCCATTGAATAAATACATTATACATATTATTTAGTGGTTAAAAAGAACTTCAAAATGTTATTTGCAGTTTATTAAATATCAGCAAAATATAAAAAACACAAAACAGACCAGTTGCTTTTTAAGTGCAAAATGCAAAATTGTTAAATTCTAATTTTTGCCTATTTTGAAAGTATACCTATTAAATTTCAATCTATATTTTAACATATATAGAAACAAAACATATATATACACACACATATATATGTATATATATATATATATACACACATACACACACACATACATACATACATATACATATACCAGAATGAAAATGTCATATGTCATTTAAATTTTTATCTATGGACAAATCCTGAATTTTTTAAATATAGATAAACTTTTTCAGTGGAATTTGAAATTTATCTTGTAAGTACGAATATTAAAGTGTGTCAAAAGTTAACTTTGTAATATAATTGTTAGTAATATATTTGCTCAGAATGAATTAGTCAGCCTCAATAATTTCTTTTATAAATTTAATCTTTTTTTGCTTTTTTTTTTTTTTTAAGATTTATTTTATTGATTTTTGACAGAGAGAAACAGAGATAGAGAGAGACAGAGAGAAGGGGGAGGGCCCAGAGCAGTCTCCATAGTTGACATTAGTTTTCCATATAGTTTTACTCCACAAGTGGGCACAGGGCTGCGCAGGGCAAGAACTGGGCTGGGAGCCTCCCACATAGGTCCCGGCAAGAACCAAACTGGGGGCACACCGCAGTTCAGCATGTGCGTCCACATGGGCGGGGGCTGGGATTCGATCCTCTGTCCCCAGGGCTTCAAAGTGAGCGCTCAACCTGCTGAGCCATCCCAGCTTTCCCAATAATTTCTTTATCATATACTTTACAAAACGTTGAAATGAAAGAAATTGTTAAAGTGTTCATGAGATTATATATTGCTGTGAAAAGTGTTTAATAGTAAGAATAATATCCCCCGCAACTCTGCTTTGCTGATGTTCAATTTCAGTCTGGCTCAGAACCTCACAATAGTTGCTTCCTTTTTAAACCTTAACCACAATTTTGGAGCCTCTTGCCAGTTTCTGTGAACCACCTGTAATACAAACATTTCCTAAATCCTATTCGTGAATCACATTTGTCTCCATAAAAGCTTCCAGGGACGGTACTGGAATCAATTCTAGAAACCTGCTTTTCTGTCACCTCTCTATGGCTTATGGACACCCATGCACTTTACAGACTCTTGACAGTAAGAATAGAAAAGGGTTTGCTGCTAAAAAAAAATCTATAAACCATTGGAAAACTGGAACTGTCACTGTAAAATTAATGGGAAACAGGACGGTTTGATTCCCAATACTAACAGAGGGGATACATGAATGGGGGTGCGTCCACGTTGCCTTTGGCATGTGTGATTCAGGTCTAATGGCTTTGCCTTAAAACATTTAAACTGATCAAATGATGACTAATTTCCTCAACTCCTTGTGCCAAAAGCAGGGAGTTAATTTATTTTTTTGGAACAGTTGAAAAAAAATTCTGTCTTTAGGCTTTCATTTTTATGAAGCAAGGCTAAATATATTCTCTGGGTTTCTATCATACTGATGATAATCATGCCACCGACTTGACTCACCAAACGTCCCAAAGGTAGTTACTGAGATTCACAAGCAAAGAATATTCAGGATCCAGGATACTCTGCTGAAATTTTATGATATATATGCTTCCATTTCCCAGGTCTTTCAAACATCCTGACTCCCAATCATGGAATCACTGCTTCAAAAAGCTTAATATTAAGAATAGGCTTTGCTTCATACAATCTTTAGTGGGGGTGGGGAGGAGGTCTAGACTCTGTACTAGACTGCATTTCTCTCTCTTTATTAACAGATGATACTGCAAAATTGACTTTTCAACATCGAAAGGTAGAGGACACATTGAGGGTCTTTTGAAACTTTCTTTTAAGCAGGCTAGAAAGAAATTCAGCAAACTATAGAGATGAGGGAGGGAATACAATATTTGGCCCACGTGGTGTACAAATACATGAACTTGAAGGGAAGTGCCTTTAATACATCCAACCTCGGGTGCCAAGTCAACTCAAAAACAGCTGGAGAGAGACACAGAACTACAGAGAATCTGCAGAACTAACAGAGGCGCTCTCGTGGGGTTCTGAGTTACCCAAGACCAGCCAAAAATTCTCTGACTTTGGTCTATCCTATTAACCACAATTTAATTTGGCAAGTGAATGAGAGACTCAAAAGCAGATTTTATTTCACTTTCTCCTGAGAGGACCTTATTCTTCTGGTAATCTTTCTTTTTCTTTTCTCCCTCTTCCTTCCTTCTTCCCTCCCTTCCTCCTTTCCTTCCCTCTCTCCTCCTCCTCCTCCTCCTCCTTCTTCTTCTCTCTCTCTCTCTCTCTCTCTCTCTCTCTCTTAGGCTTTGGTTATGAAAGATGTCATGATATTTATTTGGGTAGAGGATATCTGTTGTTTTAACTTGTCTTAAATCTAATCTCTCTTTCTTTGGATCTATTCTTTCTCACTCTTGGTCTATACAATTTGGGAAGGACTGAACAGCAACCCTTCTTCGCCATCAAAATGCAGAGGAGGGAAGCAACCAGGTCTCACCAGTTTAGTGCAAACCCTTGAACTCAATGATGGGTTTAGAGGCATCTGACAAAAACAGAACTGACATGACTTAGTTTCTGTACATTTGTTAGAATTGTTGAGAAAGAGTATCTCTCTTTTAATAACGACAAGGAAGCTAGAAGCGGGGAGAATGTAATTCTGGGTCTGACAGGGGCCAGCTCACAGAATCTGACTGAAGATGAAGGCAGAGGAGAGCAGAGCAGAAGGATGAAGCAAGACTTAATCTCAATGCCATTGTTTGAAGACCTTGATCAGATGTACCTGAAGCCAGATACTTTGGAACTTCTCAGTATATTAGCCAATAAATTGACCCTTACGTTAACATTTATTGATCTGTATTTTTGCCATTTACAAACCAACCAACCCATACAATATAGCCCGATGACTTTGTTCACAAAAACCTAGAAAATCTGTAGGCATTGCCTCAGGTAAAAGCCTTGAAAGAAGTAACGTTAGAGAAACTGAAGTTCAGAGAAGAAAGCTGACCAGCTGGAGTGTCCCCAGTTCAGTTCTCACCGGGGTGAGACCCTGGCCCAGCTCCTGCCCTGTGCAGCCCCGCGCCCACCTGTGGAATGAAACTATGTGGAAAAACCGATGATGTGCAACTATGGAGACTGTTCTGGGCCCTCCCCCTTCTCTCTGTCTGACTCTGTATCTCTCTCTCTCTCTCTCTCTCTCTCTCTCTCTCTCTCTCTCTGTCAAAAACAATAAATAAATCATTACCTATGACACAGTAGGAATGTGTCACCTGGGAGAAAGCTTTTCTCCATCACTGGAGTCATGAGGTGCCATTTGTCTCTAGTATTTCCTCTGGGGTGCAAGGACTAAAATACCTGCAGAGGCAACTTATGTAGCCAATGGGAGATATTACGAAGTTAAAACAGCAGGGATACTGGGACTCCTCTGCCTGCGGAGTAATGGGCATCTGAACATAGGTCCTTCAAAGGCTGTGGTTGGGATGGTGATGACATTTCTCCATAAGATTAAAAATCAAAACAAAACAAACAAACAAAAACAACCTAAACCATACTCATAGATATGCTGAACAAATAGTAGTTGCAAGAGGTTGAGGATTATGGGTGAAAGAGGTCAAAAGGTTAAAAAAAGAAAGAAAAAAAACTCAACCTAATTCTTCTCCCACGGTAAAAATAAAGACCATTCCGTGACCTAAACTGTATAAATTAAAATATTTAAACACATTCCCTACTACTATCCCCCCACTCACTCCCCACACCCAACACTCCTTTTTGAGGCTGTCTATTTGAATTTGTTGCTAGTCAGTTGGTTAATAATATTCAGTTAGGCAACTGTGTAAATGAGATATAGGCTAATTGGGATCATAAATCTCTCAGCTATAATGTTGATGAAAAATAAACTGAACAACACTTTTCTTCATTCTTGTTTAATTGAGACTACTGAGGCTCTAATAGAGGTTTGGCGCAGCCTCAAAACAATACTGAAGGAGTACAAATTAACTTAAGTTGAAGATAAGAAGGAAATGAGGACTTTATTTATTTATTTATTTATTTATTTATTTATTTAATGCTAGAAAAATCTTGGCTTCAGAAAGAGCTTACTGAGGTTTTGGATTACTGGGTCAATGTTATCAGACACATCAATCACATCTTCTGATAAGAATCCCAGTGTTGTTTCTGCAAATACGCTAAACTAAAAAGCATTTAATAAAAAAATGTTTATGGATTTCACCAAATTCACTGATAAGCCAGTTTTGATACAATTTTATGTCAATCTATATTATTAAAATTTTTATGAAAGACAATGAATATCCTCAGGAACCTATGTCCCTTTGTGTGAAAATCTTAAATGTTGTAAAAAGATAAGAAATTTTTAGAGGTAGTTTGGGAGTGTTATTTTTATACTTGGTATTTTTTTTAAAGCTTAACAAATACCACTAAATGTCAACCCTTTAACAGTGAAGTGCGACTTAGCTAGTTTTTTAAAGATGCATGAAACGTAACTCCTCAAGACTTCATAGTTGTTTCACAAACAGTTCCGTATCTTCCATCTACTTCTGTTTAAGAATCCCATAAATCATATTAAGTACAACCACAGAAGCCATGTGACTTCTCCTAACTTTCTCTTTCTCAATGTTTGTTTCAGATTAGAGCCACTCCTGTATGTTTAGCCAATGTCAGGCTTAAGGGATCCCTATGAAATCATACACAGGAAATCAAGAAATTAGTGGCTTTGGTTGAAATCAACAGAATCTCTTCTGGCATGGCTCATATTCTATTCCCATATTCTCAGAATATTTCCAAATGGTCTCAGCAGTCTACTAAACTGTGCTTTCCTTTCTCTGGATCAGATCAAACGTGGGATTTCTGCATTTTGAAAATAGTAATAGTCAGGGATGTGGGCCACTAAACCCAGTGCTATCCAGACCCTAAAAAGGAACTTCTCCTTCTTGGTTTGGTTTTGTTTTTTAATGAAGAATCTGTGATCATTTATCTTAAAAAAAAAACCTGTTTAACAATTTTATCAGCAAGTTTGAAAGATTAAAAAGAATCATTTGGGATTCTCTAGTTTCTTATAGCCCCCAAACATAACAAAACATCTCTTTTTTACTGATAATAAAAGTAAAATTAATGTTCATTATTTGATCTCATCTTCTGAATATTATCTATGCTGATAATGTGAAAAGAGCATTGAAAGTCCCTAAAAACTCATTTTTTTGATTCAGTCTTTGATTGTGGTTCTTGATATTTTAATAAAAACAAGCAGACATTTTTAGTGTTTCATCTATAATTTGAAACAAAATCCCAAATTATAGATGTACTTGAGAACTGTAATGCTCAGAAACCTGCCTTGGGTGGCATAGATACATTACACAATCTCCTGAATGAGAGTTTATTCTTCACCAAGTATCCCCCAAAGTAAAAAGAATCACTAAGAAAAATATTAAAATCAAACCTAGACTCTCAAGGAGCAGATACCAATACAATAGCACCATCTAATTTTAACGTATGTTAGAACTGACTATTTAGATCCTACTACCAATAGTAGATAACATTTCTCAGGGTCTTAATGTATGCAAAGTCCTTTTGCAAGTGCTTTACAGACATTTACCTCAGCTCAACAAGATCAGTACCACTCACGAACAAATGAGAAAGTGGAGGTTGCAGAGGTTCAGAATCCGTTTAACCAGCCATTTGACTCCACCCATAACACAACATTGCCTCTTTAATGAGAAGGCTCTTGTCTCACATTGTGTGAATGCTGACCACAGTGATTTGCACAAAACTGCACGAATGCTTGACACAAACTGGTGTGATGAATGGCACCCACCTTGAACAGATTCTATAACCACCCTATAGGCGGTGGCATGATGGTGCATCTGCCACTGAGCACACAAGCTGGTCACTTGAATCTGATCTGCTCGAAGACTGGTCACACCCAAAAACACTACAAGGAAATAGAAACATAATTATGTCACATTGCAGACAATGCCACAAATGTCCCCAAGTTTGAGATTAACTTTAACATGATAAAATTCTAATTCAAAGTTCCTTAGTGAGAGGTAGACTATCCATCTACTCATAATAAATCACTGCACAAATGATACCTTATTTATGACATAAAAAAGCAGTTGGAAAACATAATGTATTATATAGTCCATGTTATAGTCATAAACAAAAAAGTATATATGTATTCAAAGGGAAAATACCAGATGCAACAGATGGTAAAATTATGGGTGGTTTTTAATTTTCCCCTCTGTATTTGTGTTTTCTGATATTAAAAAATTAATATATTACACCTTTATAATAAAAATTTGAATGCAATATGCACTTACACACTTAACCACTGAGAGATAGTGATGGCTTCGATAAAGGGGAAAGCCAAGCAGACAAAATAGAAGTCTTACTAGAACAAGAGCAGTTTCACAAGCTCTGGCCTTCAAAACATGATAATGAACGCAATTTTGGAAATTTAAAAATAAAAGACTTAACACAGATAACAAAAGAATTATAAAGAACACATACATAGATTCCTACTAATCTTAGAACACTGTAATAATAAAAAATGACTCACCACAAGGTTATTTTGGAAAGCAGTATAAATACTGTTTCTCCACTACAACAGAGGAGTAAGTAGCCAATATTTATCATTTAATCCACGCAGAAAAGCAGAAAATTAATAATATTTGCTCTCTCTAACTCTCTCACCCATGGCATTTGCTTTTACTTCTCCCTACCTCATAAAAAAAAAATAGCTGAAAATTGTCATTCAACATGGTAAAAATAATATAGCATCATCACGATTTACATCTTCACATTGTTCTTTTGTGTTAGATCAAGGGAGAAAGACATTTTTTCCTAAGGCCAATTAAATAATCCTTCTTCCTCAGCAACAAAAGGAAATTGATAATAATTTATATAACAACACAACATTTTAAAAACACCTTAAATTATGTGCCATTGTATGGAGCTTTACTCTGCTTGAGAGAAAACAAAGAAGCAGCCAATCTAATTTTTACTTTAAGGACAGAATATGAAACTTAATACTCTTGGTCTTTTAACATATATTAGGAACACTCAACACATTTATTAAAGGGAGAAAGGGGAGGGAACAGAAAAAGAGGAAAGCAGAGAAAGGTGGACAGAAAGACAAAAAGAACAAGGAGAAGAGAAACTAATAACAAAAATCATAGAGACAGAAAAAGTGGCACAGACAAAAATGGTAATCAGAGAGGAAATTGAAGATAAACTAGAGAAGGGGAGAAGAGACAGAGGATGAGAAAAGCACAGGGGATTCTAGGGTTTTCTAAAGGGGGATTGTGGGATTGTTACAGTTGCACAACAGGGGGAGATTAAGGGAGTCCCCTAATGAATGTCACTTCAACCACAAAGTTCAAGATCAGAGCCAAAGGCCACAGTCAGCTTAGGTTTGTTGAAGTCAGAAACTATTTCTTTTGAGATTAAATTGACGCTGTATTGCAACTTTAAGATTTCAAGATATGCCATAAAAGAGCATTCAGGGGAAGCCAGGATGGCTCAGTGGGTTAAGTGCTCACTTTGCAGCCCGGGGGACCAAGGATTGAATCCCGGCCCCAGCCTGCCTATGCGAACCCATATGCTGAACTTCGGAGTGCCCCCAGTTCGGTTCTCACCAGGATGAGACCCTGGCCTAGTTCCTGCCCTATGCAGCCCTGCCCAGCGGTAGAATGAAACTATGTGGAAAAACCAATGATGTGCAACTATGGAGACTGTTCTGGGCCCTTCCCCTTCTCTTTGTCTCTGTCTCTGTATCTCTCTCTTTGTCAAAAACAATAAAAATAAATCTTTAAAAAAAAAAAAAGAGGATTCAGGAAGCCTCCTCTAATAAAAGGGCTGGTTCTATATAAAATATGGGCAGCCAAATATAGGCAGCTTGGGGTGTGGTTTAATGCATATCCCATTCTTGCATAATTCCATTTATAAGATTAATTATTTGACTGGGAATGACAGTGATACATGGGCCAAGTGCATAATGTACAATTGCTACAATAATAGTGATTATTCCTTGAATGCTTGCCATAGGGTAGATACTTTTAGTACATTATCTATTTCAATCTCACAATCAGCCTGTGTATGGTTATTATTATCTTCATTTCAGCATGGAGAAAACTTGGACTTAGAGAAGTTGATTAATTTGCTCAAGGCCACAACTAATAAGTAGCAGATTTCATGTTTTTACTTTTGATTATGCCTTGAGTATTATTCTCAAGCATGGGACATGTACTGTTGATAGTACTCAGGATGATTTTCATCAGCACACAGCCAAACCATTTCTATGTTTGTCATTTCTGTACTATCTTTAATGTGTATTAAAAATAACAATCATATATTTAGATGTATTATGTAGGTTTTGGAAAGTAGTTGAGTAAAAAAACAAACAAACACGTAAGTTGATTTAAAGAAATATATTAAGCAGATGGCATGGACATATAACAAACATTAGAAATAGGGAACATACGTGCTGGAGTTTGGAAAGCATTGCATTATACCATAGGTGTGTGGGAATTGTATATACCAGTGATGTGCAGAGAGCATGAAAACCCTTCAAAGGCAAAGAAAGAAGTCCTTAGAATGCTGCATGTAACTTTTAAGGATGGTAAGTGTGTGTGTGTGTGTGCTCACACACACATGCATGTGTAAGGGGCAGAGAGGTGAAAACTCTGAGAAAAGGCAAACTCCTTCTCTAGCCCAACTTTGACTGGCTTGGCCATGTCAGGCTCCAGGTTGGTTGGAACTTTTCACGTAATTTGAAAAATGCCAAGAAAGATTTTCCAGAAGGAAATCCTATCTGCCACCATCAAGTATCACTGAATGCCAGGCTCTGACGTCCCTCCTGCCAACCAGGACTCTGAACTACAGTCCTGGGTAGGGAGCACCTGTCTTTCCATGAAACACCATCCAGAAAGGGCAACACCAAGGAAAAGAAAACCCAGCTGTCAAGCTGAAGCAGGGGTTGAGTTACAGTGAAAACAGAGCAGCGAAACCACATGTGGGGGCTGAGGCAACAGGACATCAGTCTTACGTGTTTTCACCATGCCCGTCAGAGCATCACTGAAGCCAGAGGCCTGGGAGGCAAATATTTTCACATTGTAGTCCATTCCGCTGAGAAGATTTGTGATAAGAATGGTGTTAACGTTAGCTCCCACAAAAGTTTCCAGTGTTGGGCCAGCAACTAAAAGAGAAAGAGTGTATTTCAGTTACAAAAGCATATGGAAAGATGGAAACACCCCTGAAGTAAATTGCATTTATTCAATGTCTTTTCAGTTCCTCAGGATTATGCCAGAGCTGGAGTTTGAATTTAACCCATCTAGCTTGAAGATTTACATACCTGACTATCACGCTAGGGCTCTTTCTAAGAATACAGTCCTTTTCTTAAATATAGTTCTTTCCCTAGTCCTTACTCAAAGGAGCAGGCCCACTGTACAATCCAACATCCACTATATTATAAGCCAACCTCATCCATCTGTGGCCTCTGATGGCTTTGAATACGGCCCAACACAAATTCCTAAGCTTTTTTAAAACATTATGAGGTTTTTTTTTTTGCAATTGTTCAGTTATCATTAGTGTTAGTGTATTTTATGTGTGGCCCAAGACAATTCTTCTTCCAGTGTGGCCCGGGGAAGCCAAACGGTTGGACACCCCTCTATAAGGCCTTCACAGTGGACCTACTATGTTACCACTGGGTTGGGGCACTTGTCACACTGAAGAAATCATTCTCAATTGTCCCTTCTCAAACAACCAGTTTTGACCCCAGGAGATGTGCACGTTGTAGTAGCAACAAATTTTAGCGCGGACACCACGCCGTATTTTGCCACGGGGCAGGGGCAGGGGTGGGCGGTGGGATTGGGGCCGGCAAAGTATGTATTAGAACTCTTTGTTCTACCCACTCACCCTGTGAGTTTTAAGAACAAACAAATGACACTCTTAGTCCAAGGCCTCTGACCAGCTGGCTTCTTTGTTCCTTTACATTCTCACCTGTTTCAATCCAGTGAGTCTTTGATTTAGCATTAAATACACTCTTCATTAAGACCTATACAAATGTATTTACCTTCTGCCTCTTCACGTATGTGCTCATTCTTTAAGAGCTATGAATTAACTACAGATTCCTAAAATGCTTATTACTTTACTCCAGAATTTCCCTTTCAACAATAGATTTATATGTTTGTGTATAAATGTGTTATTTCAGTAGCAATTTTCCCACTTCCCAAATTCTCAATGCAAAACCCACATATAATTTTTCCACATGACCTAGGACAGGATTTCTCAACCTCAGCACTGCTAACATTTGAGGCTAGGTAATCCTATTTTTTTTTTTTTCATTTTGAGACTTTTTAATGCTTGTATTACAATATATATATTTCCCAATAGACACACATATTGTATATACTCACTCTTATTTAGGAAAATAGATTGAAACCTCATAGTTTTGGCCATTCAGTGAGTTATTTATGTCAACAAGCCATAAGCTGGGTTTTTTTTTTTCTTTTTTATTCTTTTTCTTTTTTATTGTTATATTTATTGGGGTGACATTGGTTGGAAATTACATAGGTTCCAGGTGTACAATTCTATATTACATCATCGGTGTGTTGCATTGTGTGCTCACCACCCACAGTCAGTTCTCCTTCCATCACCATATATTTGATGCCCCCTCCCTGCTTACCCTCAGGTGGCCACTGAACTATTGACTGTGTGCAAGAGTTTTTGTTTCTTTGCTGCTTTTAGTTTTATGTTCCACGTATAAGTGAAGTCATATGATTCTTGTCTTTTTTTCTGTCTGACTTATTTTGCTTAGCGTGATGATCTCGAGGTCCATCTTCTTTATTCTGGAGCAGTGGGGGGAGGTACTTTGATTTGTGTGACGCTTAATAGCACCTGGTAGATGGCAGTAGCATTTCACCTACCCTTCAAGCTGCGACAATCAAAAGTATTTCTGCTGGGCAGCAAAATCGCTCCAGTTGAGAACCATTGACCTAAAACAAAGCTATATTCCCTCAGAAAATCTAATCAATGTTCATAAAATGGACCAAAGAACAAATTCAGCAATGCTGGTTTGCAAATTAACACACGCCTTGGGCCTATGGAAAAGAAACAAACAACCCCCCCCCACCACCACCACCACTCACCACTTCACCAAAAAATGGTGAAGGCTCCTAAGAAACGTGTTTCAAACAGGCTAGTGCATCCATAGCATATTCTTGTTCGTGGTTCACAGAGATGTTTGTCTAGAGAAATTATGTATTGGGTATTTTAGTTGTATGAACCTGGATAATGGGACACAGAAAAGGCTCAAAAGCAAGAGCAACATCTCAGATGATAGATCGAGACTAATGAATTTCTGAGGGTGGAAAGGTTTTTACAGAATGGTTTTAAAATTTTCCTGCCAAATCAAGGAAGATAATTGGAGAACCCCTTTCTGCCAAATAACCAGAGTACTGAAGACCCAGGTCCAAAACACTGAGAAGACCCTTACAATATCTATGTTCAATCTCCTGTTGAAACTTCATGGAAGTGCCAAGTGCGAGAGACCATACTGTAACAGGTGAAGACACACATGGGCTCATCTCCACAGGGGTTTGCACCAACGGTACAATCATCCCTATACAGTCCATTCTCCTGTCTTCAGGATATAATGATGTGGTTAGGAAAGAGGGATTTCCTTATCAATGTGACTAAGAGGCTGATGGAAAAGCCTTACTACCATAGTCTTAGAAATTCAAAAAAACTTATACCCGAACACGGTTTCCAAAATGAGGAGAATGAGAAGTTAGGAAATTAACTTTCCCCAACTAATCTAAGTGGGAGGTAGAAGAGGAATTACAAATTAGAGATTCCAAGTGTTTAGATCTTACATATCCATTGAGCCATAGAATGGAGTCAAGGTTTGCTTAAGTTGATGTAGAACAATATATATTCTGCTCATTAATGTGCCCAGTCATTTCTTAAGATCATAACTTCATCATTGTGAAAATGTCTACCCTAACCTTGACCATACAGAAATGCTATTTCCTCCCACAAAAGTTAAACACTCTTCCTACTTCTTAAACCAAAGATAAAACCAAAAATAGATAGAAAGTCAATACAACAATAACTTATCTTAAAAGACATTTTAGTTGCCTAATTGTGGTAACAATATTTTGAAAAAGCATTACTTACTGCTAACAGGTTTGTAGACAATCCTATAGCCCTTTACAGGGGATGATGGGGGATCCCACGTAATACGCAACCTGTTATACCATTCTTCTGAGACCCGCAAGTTTTGGGGACCGGAGGGTGGTACTAAGCAGGAAAGAAAAGGAAAAAATAAGGAGTTGCGTGAGATTTCCACCTTTACAACCTACATTGTTGTTAACAAAATCTAAGGTATTTTCCCTCAGTGTTAAAAATATTTACAAGTGAAAATGCACACACACATGACAACTTTACAAATGAGAAGCCTTTGAGAGTCCTTGATTGTTTTATATATTAAATATATAGAAAATAATTGTGCTTATAGTGAAACACTTTTAACTGAAGATCAGCAGTTCATTCAATGTCATTATCATTCCTTTCTCTTAATTCTAAATAAAACTGTTTGTTAAAATTTCTGTTCACACACCATTCTGTTAACTTCATCAACTAAGTATGTTTTTCAGGAATGTCAAGGGTGATCACGTAATGGTAATGATGGTATTTCTTGGAGGTAAAATTATGATGATTTTAGTTTTGCTTTCATCTTCTTATGACCTATAATGTTTGAAATTGAATGTTATCATTTATCAATTCTTTCTCAAAATGTTAAAGCCATTTATATGAAGAAACTTTGTAAACTATGTGTATTGATGGACAATACACATAGTTTATCCCTTATCACTTTGTTATTGATAGAATTTAGTCATGGTCACCACTGCTTAAAATAGGTAGGCCATCCACTAACACTTTAAAATAATTTTACTCCGTAGATACTGCTACATGTGATGGTATTGCTCTAATGAGATTTAAGTCATTTCTATAGTAACAGACTTTAAAAAGTTTTTGTTTGTGTGAGTGTAGATGTATGCTCAGCATGGAACACTTTTACAAATAATGCTGAATTTTAACATATGAAAGTTAAAAGATATTTAAACCACATCATCAGCAGTTACATGAAGCCCTTTTGCCTTCCCACCTTCTTCCTTGCATCCCACGCTGAAGAATGGTGGCTGTGTAGTAACTTTTGGAACATTACAGTGTTAAATAACATCATTCAGAACCAATTCTGAACAGCAGAATTCACTACACTTATTTTAAACCATCCTTGACTACTTCTTTTTTTTTTTTAACAATCTACACTTACAACAGACAAGGATGATGTACTTAAAAGCACAGAGTAGGTGCTCCATAAATGTTATTCATAGATGCATACTACTTGATTTTCTTCTTTAATTGCCATTTAAGGCTATGGTTTCCAAGCACTTATTTAGCAGCAAAATACCAAAATCTGCCAGAAGTTCCAATGTGTAGATCAAATCAAGATCAAGGTCAGCTGCCTCTGAAGTGGGTAGAAATGGATTGGAGAGCTTGGAACTCTCACGTCTCCATCCTTCCCCCTACCTTCCACCTTCCACATGAACCCGGAGGAGACAACTGGAGCAGCTGTGAGAGCTCACAGTGCTCTGGGCGAGGTCTTGGTGGGGTCTGGGAGGAGGCCCCTACCGCGTGGGCACAGGGAGGAGGGAGAGAGGCCAGCATGGTCAATTGAGGAGCTAATCCCTGTTTGCTCAGCTGAGCAGAGCCAGGACTCTGGGCTGCAGCTACAAGATTTTCACGACTTGCACACTTACTTGAAAAATCCATCTGAGGTACCCAAATACAGAATTCAGCCCTTGCTACTCTTCTCCACCTAACTATACAAAACCTCAGGGCAATTGCGATAGATTAAAGATGGGGGCTATTTTTGTGACTCTCCTTCCCTTGAGTGGTGGAGGCTTTGACCCTCTCTTTGAAGGCTTGGGTAGGTTCTCTGACCACCCTGCCCAGCTGAATATAGCAGAAGTGACACTATTCTGTTTCTAAGCATAGTCACTATTCTGATATTTTCCACTTTCTGCCTCTTGAGATCCCTGCTCTTACAGCCCTGAGTCACCATGTAAGGACTATGATGATCCTGCTGAAAAGGCCACATGGAGCAGCTCTGTGACTACACGGAAAGAGAGAGGCTCAGCTGAATCCACCTTCCAGGCATCCTCACTAAGATGCCAAGCATGTGGGTAAAGTTGTCTGGGACACTTCTCCCCAACCCAGCCACCAGTTGACCATAAATAATACTATGTGAAAGGACAGATTTCCCAGCAAGCTGTCTAATTTCCTGACTCACAAAATTGTGTGACACAATAAAATGGTTGCCATTTTAAGCCACTAGGTTCTGGGGGCATCTTCACATGAGTACAGACAACCACAGAGTAATAAAGAGAGCTAAGGCTTTGCAGTGCTTGGACCAAGGGTTTTCATACATACTCCTTATCATCATGGCCAATTTACCTAAAACAAATACAGTAGACTCACCATTAACTGGAACTCAAGCAACCAGCCAGTTGCTTGAGAGTGCCAGTTTCTTGAGTTCCAGTCAACAGAGAGTCTATTTACATTTATCTGGCATCTACCAATCCCCATGGGTGCCGGTTAACTGAGAGTCTATGGTATTTCGTGAGGCCTGCTCTAGGAATTTGAAATGCAGAAATGAGGTCCTGAACTCTCACAATACTTCTCTCCAGGGAAGGGAGACAGATAATGAATGAATACACAATGAAACAAAAAAATGTCAGACACTAAATTGTTCCATGTCATGACCAAAACAAAACAAAAAAGGGTGATTTCCTAGAAAGTGGAAGCTACTTTGTATGGATGGTCAGAAAAGTCTGAGGAGATGACATTCCGCTGAGAACAAAAGGACAAGAAAACCACGGAAGTGCAAACACCTGGCCTAGGCTATTCCATGTGGAAGGAATAGCTCGCATAGGTCCTGAGGCAGGAACAAGCTTAGACTGTCCAGGAAAGAAAAGGAAAGGAGGAATGGCTGGGACAGTTGTTAGGAGGTGAGATCAAAGAGATCAGCAGGGTCCAGGCCATGCAGGGCCTTGGGAAGGTGGTTGGATTTCATCCTGAGTACAATGGGAAGCCATTGGAAGGCTTGGCACAGAGGCATTCTGAATTATGAGACAATTTATACCTTGAAAAGCTCTTCTGGCTGCTGTAAGGAAAACAAAGGAGCCAACAGCGGAAGCAGGAAGGAAGACTTCATAGCAGGCTTGGGAACTTACATTAGTGAGAGCAAGCGTGTCTTGGACTGCGGTGGAGCAGTGAGGTGAAGACAAAATGGACAGGCGTGTAGAATGCATTTTGGAGAATGAATAGGACTTGCAATGAATTAGATGCTGAAGGAGCCAGATGTAGCTGTTTTTAAACCTTAGCTTTTACAGGCAATAAAACTGAAGTTCAGAGCAGTTAGGCAACTTACCCAGAGGCACACAGCTTGAATGTGTGAAGACAGAAGTCAAACCCACCTTTCTGTCTCCAAATCTCTTTTGCTATTTTCACCACGGTGCATTGTGTCATTTGCAGTGCATGACAGGGGATGAGCATATTTGATGTATTAGTCAGCTAGTACCCACAAGGAGAAAGATTCACTCACAGGTTTTTCCAGGGGCAGACACACTGACACCTTCTCCGTCATCATAGATGGGAGTCACTGTGACTTTGTATTCAGTATCTGAAAGCAGAGGCTTCAAAAGGAGATTGTTCTGACTTCCAGGCACCATCACCTATACAGAAAAGCAAAGGAGCATGGTCTCAGCAAGACCTCTGTTTCTGTTGGTCTATTATTAATAATGGAGCAGGAATACAGGAACTTTGAAATAATCAGAAGCAAGGAGCAGTTCTTGGAATGATGAGAAAAAAAAAAGAAGAGTGCCCATGCAAAAGCATTTCTCTCTGAAATTCCTCTCCCACAACCCTTAGCTTATGATCACTAATGCAGAACATTCACATGTGAAGCTCTGAGGCTCTGAGGATCAGTCTTCTCTCGACAACTTTTCAGCATTTGACAAGTATCCAGAAGAGAGAAGAATCATTTAGGGAGCAGGTGCTCTCAGTTTAGGAGTGTTCGAGAACCCAACCTGCTTACTAGGTTGGGTTCTGCTTAAGTAACCTCTTGAAAATTCAGCCTTTCATTCTTCAGCCTTTTAGAGATAATTGAATCCCAGCATTCTAGAGAAGAACAGATGCTAGCCAAGAACAACACAACCACACATTAACTCCAAGTTTTCCAGTTCAAACCGTGTTTACTAAAAAATGTCGCTATTTTTTATTTTTTTAATTTCTAAAAGGAGAGGTCTTCCTTGGTCTGAAATCAGCCGCCACTCTGTCTCTAAAGACTGCGAAAAATGAAATGCAGCCGTGGGGTCAACACTGCACAGCATCAGGGCGCCCCAGCATGTGTCTCAGCACCACAAATTCTGGCACTTCTAGACGAGTGTGTGAACCAGAATAGCCACATGTTCTCCATGCTAAAACCACAAGCCTTTCGCCTGTGTGCCAGCAGTTCAATGCTGACACATCTTGGGCCATTTAAGGAACTTAATCATGGCTGGAAAAAGGCTAGGATGCAAGAACTGACCCAAATGTGTTCAAAGCAGTCACAAGACCAAGACAGCTGGAGACGCTTTTCCATGCAAATGCCAGCAGGCAAAGGGCTGTCCTGTCCACGTCTGGATGAGAGAAGGAACCTATAAATCATGGAATAAGCCCTAGAAAGCCTCAAGTTGAACCCAGGCGCAGCTGTTGCTAAGATATTGCTAAGCTCACAAAGCAATTTCTTTTATATGTAGGAAAAAAGGAAGTCTGAATTAGGTGATTTTTATGTTGGATAAACACAGTTCTGCTTCTCATAGGAAAGGGATGTTGAAACATACAGGGTTGGATTGATGTGGTCCTGGGTGGGAGATTTTTTTTTAATAGGAGCTCTGCTTTATCCTAGAATGAATTAGAAAACCCTGGCATTAAGGACTGTAGAGGAAGAATTGAGGTTGTCCTGACTTGTACTACCCCATTAGTGTAGCTTCCCCCAGGGTGTTTCTTCTAAATAGAACCCCTCTGGAGCACTGAGCCTGGGTTTTTGTTCCCAACTGTTTGTTTAGCAAACCACCCATGTTGGTGTTCCTTAAATAAAGCCATCTCTCAAACTGAGAAACACATGGCCTTGGAACCAACCAAATCGGGACTCTGGTATACTGAAAAAAGCATTGAGGCCACCTTGAAGGACACATTTAGCTTGCCAGGAAGTAGTTTATAATAGCCATCTTTGACTTAGCAATTATTATGTGTCAGGTGTTACTCTAAGTATTATAACATAGTTAAACTTCACAACTCTTTGAGGTAAGGAGTATATTTACACTCATTTTATCCAATAGCTGCATGGAGAAACTGAGGCCCACACAGCTATTGAGTAAAGGTGCCATAGTGAAATCCTGGATATCTGGTCTGAGCCTCGCTCTAACCACCCTACTCCACGAAACTACGTCGATTGGGCCTTTTTACCCTAATTCTATTCATTCCCAAGAATAAACTGTAAATCTCCTCTGAGGTCTGCCAAGTTCCTTCTGCTTGGCCTCTGCAAGATAAAGATGGGCTCCTACCAAGAAAAGATGCCGGAGGTCATAGCGGATGATGGTTTTGTTTATAAAACTATTTCATAAAAGATGTTCATGGTTAAGTGAGATGCAAATATAACCTGTGACCTTCATGGTTTTAATTTCATTTTGTTTAATACTTCACGTCTGGCTCCATTATTGCCCAAAGCTCTTCAGAGCGTCCTGGATCCTATCCAACAAGCTGTTTCCTCGGTGGAAAGAGGTTTCCTGCATCACACTGTGTTCCCATATATAATGCTTTGTGGTTAGACAGAAATTCTCACGCCATCAGCGGTAAAGGACTAGGTGATATTGGTGCTGTGGTGTGAATTTCAACCCATTGAAGACCAACATTTTTATGACACATAATAAAACAAAATTGCTAGAGCAAAACTATCATGTTCTTAGATGTGGCAATGTCCAGTTGCTATACATGTCTCTAAAGTTGAGTCACAATCTCTGAATTTATCTGGTAGGAGACTGGGCCATACCCCGAGGATTTCTGCTCTTGAACATTTCTTACAAGTTGGGATTCAATTCACAGTTATGGACTTTGACATTTAGACTTTAGAAAAGTCTGGAATCCTGATCAGTCTTTCACAGATAAAGAAGTGTGAGACTGCCCTGCCCTGACAACAAAATTCAGGGCCATGTTATTGCCCTGCCTTCATATTTCAGAGCAGAGTTGAAAGTCAATCCTTATGAAATAGTTGAAAGATGGCTTTACTTTCTAAGAAGTAAAAAGCTTTTCATTGAAAATATTTGGTAGATTTGATTATGCTTAGAAAATGTGTAGGGGAAGCTGGGATGACTCAGTAGGTTAAGCGCTTGCTTTGCAGCCCCAGGGACCAAGGATCGAATCCTGGACCCATGTGCTGAGCTGGAGTGTGCTTCCCATGCGGGAGGCCCCCAGCCCGGCTTCCGCCCTGCATGGACCCTGCCCACATATGTGGGACAAAACCATGTTGACAACTGATGACCTACAACTATGGAGACT
>PVKE010001002.1:20768-53268 GCA_004027555.1 Craseonycteris thonglongyai | reverse complement strand
GTCAAAGGGCTGCCCTGCAAGGCCACCAAGAAAGACAAGAAAAGTACATCTTTTATTCTTATATTCACCCTGGGCAACTGGTGGCTGCAGCACCAGTGTGGTGCACTCCCAAGACCCCCTTTCCAGAGTCAACATACTCATCCACCGCCTCCTGGAATCCTGGCTTCCCATGGCTCAGAGCTCTGGGAATGGTTTTGCCTGAACACATAGATTCTGTCAGGGGATGGCCTACCTCCAGTGACTGGGGATACAAGCATACAAAGGCTCAGCCATTTTTATTCATTTTGGGACAACTTGGAAGGGTCATCCCAGGTCTAGCACGCATAGAATTAGCTGGGGGTTCAGTTTAGCTTCTCCCTGTGCCCATCCGGCCAGCCTTACTTCCTTACAGATGTATCTCCCAACTACACTCTTCAAAAAAACCTTCTGGATGCAATTTTATGCTTCAGAATCCGATTCCAGGGAACCCAATCAAAGAAAATTTAATGTGCTTCATACCTCATATTTTAAAAATGAAGGGATGAATGAATCAGCGAGTGAATTTTGTACATGATTCTTGGAACCAGGATCAACTTGGGAAATTCCATAAACTCTTGGTTGACATGTTTGCCCTAGGTTTATTTGTTAGATCATTTGTTCACTTATAAATTATTTCACCCATTCATCCATTCAGCAAGTGTTGGTTGCCTGGTGAAATTATGCCAAGTATTGTGCTAAGTGCTAGAGAGGTTATGGTGCACAAGACAAATATGGTCCTTGCCCCAATGGTACTAATAGCCTAAGAGTCAAAGATGCTTCAGATATTGGTTTCATTAAAAGTCAACAAACACGAAGAATTCTGGGTGACAGAGATATCAAAGCCTCAATAGACCAGGATATGGCTGATGGGCAGGAAACCTGGTGGGGTGAAGAGTGTGTCAGAACGGATGGTGGGAGGTGGCGATGTCCATCTTGGCCAAACATAGACTTACGTGTGGTCCCAACAGCAGTCACCACCTCACTCTCACTTTCGTCATCCAAGACAGCCAGCAGTGAGACCTCATATTCAGTGCCGGGCTCCAAGCCTTTAATAACATGTGAGTCCTGGTCTTCTTTTAGGACAACCTAAAAAGTATTTGGTGCTTAGTAACTGGGTTGACTTGAATAATAGAGGATAAAGTTAAGAAAAAATTTAATGAGAAGGAAAAAATATTATCCTGAGTGTAAGTAAGAAATAACTAAGCATAAAGAACCTCAGAGCCATTGAATTCATTTCTTTTTAAGTCAAACCAGAGACTTCAATTCTCTCAGCAGATAAACTATAAATATTGCAAAAGTGGCATTTTAGAGTTTTATTAAATGCCATTTATGAAAGTCAAACTTGGAAAGATTTAAAATACATATGTCACTAAAGCATTAGCCAAAATGCATTTCAAATCATCATGTGATCTGACATTTACAAAACTCCATGCCATGAGAAATATCCATTACTTCTGAAATTCTTAATCTATTTTAAAGGAAAGACCAACTCAGATGTATCAGTGGGTATTCACTTCCAGGTACAATGCTCCGGATTAAATTTCAGTTGGTTCCAGACAACTCACTTCTTCGGTCTTCCCACCGTAGACTGGAATCCACATCAGCTTGTGTGGCCCTTCATCTGCTGAGAGGGGATGCCAGGTCACTCTGAAACTGTCCGTGGTCACCTCATCAATTTCCAGGTATTGCTGGGCTGGTACTTCTTCTGAAAGATAAAGAAAAATATTTATCTTTCTTAAGTTTTATTTATTTATTACTTATTTTTATTGTTAAATTAATTAGAGTGACAAGGACCTTGAAACCATCTTAGTAAGCAAAATAAGTCAGACTGAAAGATGTTGTTAGAATATTGAGAAGGCAAGAAAAATACCACTAGAGCTACCCCATGGGGGTTGCAAGGAGAAGACTCTCAGAGGAAACTCTTAGTTTGGGAAGGCCCATGGGAGCATGAAAAGTGGTGCCTGTAGGTCCCGTGTGGCCTGCCTGTGTTCCTGTTTCCAGCATTTATCCACAGGATAAATTAGGAAGACCATGAACACAGCCGATTTTACAAATTTTCCAGGAATTTCCAGAACATTTGGGTTCTCTATTTGGCTCTTTTTATTAATTATAAAATATAAGAATGCGGTACTATTGATTTTACAAAGATAGTACTTTGTAAATACTTTGATGAAATTGACAAAATGGTGCTGTAGAGGCCTGAGAACTGTCCCGTTTAGCTTTATTCACTTTCGTGTCTAAAGTGCTCTCTCATAAGAAGTTAATTCCCTGAGAAGAACCTTCATCCCCTCAATCTTGTATGTATGGCTGTCATCAAGCATCAGTTATCAGACCTTCCTGTATTCCACTGCTTACAGGCTTTTGGGAGGTACAACAAACAGAATAGCATCCAGCTACACCCCACATGAACTGTCAGTCGTTGATTTTTATTATTTGAAAACAGATTTTTAAAACTGTTTTGATAGGACTCCTTGAGAATTCCAAGTTGAGTTATCCCTCAGGAGATTGTGTGAAGTCACTGAACTTTTTTCTGTGATCATTATTTCTCAATCCAGCTTAATTCTTATCTCTCCCCAAATTACTTCTCATCTCCTCAGTCAAGCACAAAATTTGTCTCCAAATGCTACCAGTGATAGCTATTGAAAGCAAATGATAGAATTGTTGCAACCAAGAGGTCAAAAATTGTTTTATATTTCTTGAGTGACCACAGGGCACACGTAGAAAAAGAAAATAATGCAGTTGTACCTTATTTTTTACTTTAGTATTTAAAATATTGCATATTGTTTAATTAATATTTCAGGTTGTGTGAAAATAACTTAATGGCTACTATTAGGTTAAATAACAGGAAACTGTCAGATTAAAAACTGTGGAATATAAGCAATTTTGGAAGTTCAACATAATATACACACAAATGAAAAAAAAGTTGTGAAAATGTTATACTAGAACAAAAGAAACAGGGTATGAGTAGAAAGAAAACAATGTGCACTTTTATTTAACTGATACCTTTTGCATTTAAATGATCTTTTCTCTCTTTGCCTTGCTTTGATAGAAAATAATTAGCCAGTATGTAGTTCAGTCATCTAATCGTTCATTTGTTAATAATAATCCAAATAAACAAAAATTAAAATGCATTCTCTGCAATCTCACAATTAAAGAAGCTGCTCTAGCTTGTGGTTTCAATATGGTTACTCTCGGAAACTTTTCAAACCATAATAAGGCTTACCAGTAGTAAAAAGTCCAGTGAGAGGCTCTGACTGGCCTTCTTCATAGATAGAGAATATGGCAACCGTATACTCCGTGAGGGGTGTCAAACCCTTCAGAGGGAATGTAGTGATAGGGTCGACTTCAACCTGCAGAAGAGAGAAGGCACAATAGCTGTATCAGACACTCTCTACAGACTGGAAACAGAAACTATTCTATTATTATCTGTAGTTCACTTGGCTGGTAGCAGAGCTCTAAATACTGCCAAAAAAACCCCCAAAATCACTGAGTGATAAAACCAGTCAGTCTCTGTACATCCATCTCTACTCTTATACCCTTAAGTAGATTGCCTATCAGTTAATTCTTAGGACATCTTCACAACCAATATTACTTCCATTCACTAAAGAGATAGAAAGTAAAGTGCATGCTCTTTACAATGCTCGTATAAATAAGTATGTTACCAGCCTCATCTGCTAGGAGCAGCCTGGGGTCTGTTGATTCCGTGACTAAATACAGTGATGCCTTGGCATTCGAACTTAATCCATCCCAGAACCCTGTTCTAGTTCCAAAACATTCAAGTTCCAAGACGAGTGGGCGTTCCAATAAAGCTATGGGTCATACAGTCGATATGTCCCATGCAAACAACTTCCAAAGTTGTTCGAATTCCAAAGCAGCGTTCATATTCTGAGGCAAAATTTGTTTGATTTTTCTGTTCAGATTTCAAGCTGTTCGAGTTTTGGGGTGTTCAGATTCCAAGGTACTACTGTAATACAAAGTACCTCTGATACAAGATGTATAGGTGAGCAACCAGGCAGGGGAAGAATCCAGAAATAATTGTATTAAAGATAATAATATTTGAAAATTTACTTTATCTTCCACAGAGACACATATTTAGAAGAGACACATATCTTCCACAGAGACCAATATCTTCAGAGCACATAGGGATAAAACCCTGAGGATAAGGACCAAGGGTGTAAAGAAAGGGAAGGATTAGAAAAGGAAAGAACAAAGATCAGACCTTAAAGAATGTAACCATAAATTAAAAGGGACAAGGGCAGGATCTGGAAGACAGAGCCCTGAGCAAAGCCATCCTCAGACTCAGGGGAAGAACTGACATAGAGTTTGTGCCTTGGGCCACTAAGCTACATAGCACAGGGGACATATAGTAGACCAAGTATTTGGCATCCCCCACATAAGCACTTCACATACAATGTCTCAATTAATCCTCACAAAAACCTATAGGAAGGTGCCCTGGTTCTAGTGATACTCTGGGGGAATTGAAGAAATGGACCTATTTACCTAAGAGTAGGCTCTGCCAAAAAAGATCTCACTTCCAACATCTTCCAGATCCATTTTCAGGCAATACCAATAAAGCCTGTTGTTTATAATACTATCAACGACTAGTCCTGATGCTTCCTGGGGTTATGGGCAAAGTGACTGAGCTCAATGTATGCATTTGTTTATGGCAATCAAAGTGACCTTTACCAAAATATAAAATGTGTCACTTTCCAACTGAAAACCTTCCTTGGCTATTGACTGCCTTGCCAATCAAAACCAGGCATCTTGAAATGACTACTTGGTCTTGCATAATCTGTAACATGGTTCCTTTTTTTCTGACATTCTCCTAATCGCCTGCTGGACTCTAGCCACACTGACCTTCCACCAGGTCCTTGTCTTTCCCACTGCAGGGACTTTGCACATGCAGTCCACTCTGTCTGGGGATCATTTCCCTAGCCCTTTCAAAGCTAGGCCATCCTCATTTGTCAGGACTGGGCTTAAATGTCACCTTCTCAAAGGCAGTTTCTCTTTCCACCCATCTCAGTATCTAACACCGCCTTTGTTTGATTCCTCCCTAGCAATAATCACAGCCTGAAATGATTTTATTTTCCTTACATGCTTATTTCCTGCCCTTTGAGGGCAAAACGTCATTTAGCTTCCTCACTCCTCTATGTTGAATTGTGTTTTCTTGGGAATGAATCTAGGTGGGGGCACTAAAGAGCCCTTTTAAAAGAGATAATAAAGGGCTCATCCACACTAAAAGCCCATTCAGAAACCATCGATGTCTCTAAGGAATTGTTCACAAGAGGAATGCCGACCCAGCAAAGAGGAGCTTCCATGTCCAGCCCTTCAAAGCCCTGAACTGCTCTGTTGGAGAGGGGAGCCAACCTCCAGCCTTTGCAGCCACTCCAGCTGAGTGACCAGACGTGGAAGTGAAGTCATCATGGGAGTTCTAGCCTCGTTCAGGTCCTGGATGAATGTAAGAGTCACCCCAGCTGACACTTCATGGAGCAGAGGCAAGCTGTCCCTGCTCAAACCCATCCAAGTGACATCATCATGGGCTGTTGTTTAAGCAGGAGTATTGGTTACATAGAAATAGTTAGTGAAAAAAGAAATGTGGTATCTTCTAAATCTGGGCCTGATGATATTATAGGTCATTGTTAGCATTTAGTGTTGGCTCTGGTCTGAGTATTGTCTGTAAGATTACTATGTATCACTTAACTTAATCCTTATTTAACCTTGTAGGGTGGCTAATTATTATCCCTAACTTGAAGATGGAGAAAGTGAGACTCTAAAAACGTAAGGAACTTGCCCAAGGTAAAACCAGCTAGTACCAAGGACTTAAATGCAAATGTTTTAGGCTCTAAATCCAATGCTTGTAGACACTTTTTTTTTTTAACATTTTTATTTATTTATTTATTTATTTATTTATTTATTTTTTAAAATATTTTTTATTTATTTATTTATTTTTGACAGAGAGAGAGAGAGAGAGAGAGATACAGAGACAGAGAGAACGGAACTAGGGGAGCTCCCAGTTCAGCATATGGGTCCGCACGGGCCGGGGCCGGGATTCGATCCTCGGTCCCCGGCGCTGCAAAGTGAGCACTCAACCCACTGAGCCATCCCAGCTTCCCCAAGACACTATTTATATGATGGCTTCATTATTTGAACTCAAAGAAAAGACAAATTCATGTTTAAAATATGAGTTCAAGACATGCTCTTCCAAACTCTTATTTACATATTGCTTTCTGTTGTTTTGAACTGTAATAGTCAAGATTTACTGAGCACTTACCACATGTCTGCCATTTTACATTCATGGTCTTATTTAGTATTTCTCTTTCTATCCCCACCCCTTAACCTCACCCCCCTCACCAAACGCTAGGCATTTATAATAACTATTTTACAAACGAGGAAGCGGAGACCCAAAGAGTTTAACTAACTTTCCTGGAGCCATAAAACTATTAATTAAAAATTATAGTTAGCCCTTGGGTCTCAAATCTGTAATAAATAGGAATTTTGTGAAGATATCAAACACACACAAAAACAGTTAATAATCAAAATTTCTTAGGTACATCAAGAGACAAAAAAGGGCAGATGCTGGGGTAGCTCAACAGGTTGCCTTGTAACTGCAAGGTCTGGGGATCGAATCCCAGCCCCAGCCCATGCAAACCCATATGCTGAACTGCCCCCAGTTCAGTTCCTGCCCCAAGCAGCCCCACATCCACCTGTGTAGAAGGAAACTATGTCACAACAAATGATGTACAACTATGGAGACTGCTCAGGGCCCTCCCCCTTCTCTCTCTCACCCACTCTCAAACAATAAAATAAATCTTAAAAAAAAAAGAGAGAGAGAGGAAGACAAAAAAGGGGGAAAGTATGTATAGTATATCCACACAGTTTTCCCTTTTTTATATATACATATATGAATGTATGTATATATAAATATATATACATATATATAAGTATGTCTACATAAATATATATCTTTTCAGCAGGTTATTTAATAAACCTTTCATCTGATACTGCACAGACCATAGTTATACATTAATAGATGATTATTTTATTTCATCAAATGAAAACTTTAGGTAACATTTATTTTTTATTAGTCAGCATATTTGTGTTTCAGACTAAATTCTGAACAGATTTCATTGTTAGTACTTTTAAGATAGTGGAGAAGACTTTGGGAAAACACTAACAAATGACCATGATCTCATTGTTATGTGATATTTTTTTTTTGAGAACGTTTCAAGCAGTCAAGCAAAAAAGCTTAACTTCAGCTTCATTCTGGGCGGGATGAAAAGAGTCCATGATGAGGAACAAGGGATTTGAGCGCAACTCTGTGCTCTATTGCTGAGTCACTGCTGCTGGGAACTGGACTTGCTTCTCAGAGTCTAAAAAACTGTGGCCTTTCTTTTATAAAAACCAAATGGCAACACTTTAGTTCTCCATCATGTTCTGCGCCATTTTCCCAAACCCTTTCACAGGACATGCTGAGATGGCTTCTGTCCTTGGTTTGGGAAATCATACATTGGCAGCATTGTTTTTTACCTGGACTACAAGAGATGATGATGTCTGCAAAGCTCTCGGAGTGGTAGGTGGCTCAGGATAAGCACTCAGCATATTTGAGCTGCCACCATTGCCATCACTGCCACCACCACCACCATCATCATCATCATCATCATTGACACCAGTTTAAGGGCTCAGTTTTATTTTTCTTCCTTGGTCTCCAAAAAGTTGGAGAAAAGTATATTGCAGAAAGCATAAGTGAACTCAAATGCAGTTTTCCAATCAGCTGCATGTTACATACTAACTAGATTTTTGTTGGGACATTTTAAAGTTCATTTCAGAATGTTTGGGAGTTTCCTAAAAACCCAAATGTAGCATTATCTATAAATAAATGCTTAAACTGATAGACATTAAAGCAAAATGTGGAAGAAATATTCACCCTTAAAAATCATATATTCCAAAATAAGGTACAATAATATTTCATTTAAACAAAGCACACTGGTCCAGCAACCTCTAGTCTCAGTTGCATGGTTAAGAATTAAGAAGGGACACACATGCACACACATGCATGCATACACACACATACACCAGTCAAAATGGAAATGTTACAAAATGTACGCTTTGTTTATGCATTTAATTCCCACAAAATTTTCTCAGCATTTTATTCAGAGTCCACTTACTTACATTTTAAATTCAGTTTTACCAAACACAGTTTCCTAATTTCCCAATGCAATACAAATTAGAAATAGTGAGTGCCAAAAGCATCCCGAAGGTTAAATAACACTACAAAAAAGCACATGTATTTCTCAACAAGTATATTCATCTGTCACCATTCTTTACAAAAGCAGATAATGTAAAATGGCACAAGAAATCACAACAACTATCATTTTCTTTTATTGCTAAATTTAATGGGGTGACATTGGTTGGTAACAATTAGATAGTTTTCAGATGTACAACTCCACATCACATCACCCATGCATCGCATTATGTGCCCACCTCCCAGATTCAGCTCCCCCTCCACCACCATATATCTAGTGCCCACTCCCACCTCCCCCCACAACTATCCCTCCCCCCTCCTCCCCCCTCTCCAGGTAACCACCAAACTATTGAGTGTGTCCATAATGCTGGTGCCCTCTCCCTCCTCCCCTCCTTCTCTCCTTCCCCCCTCCTCCCCTTCCCTCAGGCAATCACCAAGCTATTGAGTGTGTCCATAGGTCTCTGTGTCTTTGTTACTTTCAGTTTTATATTCCACCTATAAGTGAGGTCATATGTTTCCTGATTCTTTCAATCTGACTTATTTCGCTTCATTTTTTTTAAGTGGGTATTAACTAGACCTATTGTGGTGATCATTTCACAATGTATACAAATATCATATCATTACACTGCACTCCTGGAACTAATATGATGTTACATGGCAATTAAACCTCAATAAAAATAATTGCTTGATGTAATTATATTCATGAATATAACTTACATATACATGTACTTGCGTATGATAATTTATTTGTATTTTATGATAGATTTTTACCAAAGCAAGCTGCTCTACAATGAACAAGTATGAATGGGTGAATATGGTTATTGTATTGTTTTGGTTGTTTGATGAATCAACAGTTTTAATTTGGTAAATTTCACATAAAAATAGAAATCCCTGGTCACAAGATCAAGGATCATTAGATCTGCCAGCCCTGCCCCCACCCCCACCCCCAATTTCTATGCAGCTGCCACCTGCAGGAGCTTAGTTTGGGATGGACACACATGTACTCCCAGCGCATCTGTCTACACCATCCCCTAACTTCCTGTCACGGTGGTCATGGCCCTTTACCATCTTGAATTATATTTTTTATTGTCTTTCTTTCAATAGAGAACTTCTTTTATATCCATATCTAAAAAAGGGGACTACAAATATATGAAATATACCCTAAGCTAGCCTCATGTTTTAAGAAAAACAGGTGAGCATATATTTCTGCACAATCAATGGCATGCTTCACTCATTGGTATTTTCTGCCTGATCTTCCTACACAGCTGAATTTGTAAACCTTGAGTAAGTTGTTTATTTATCACTGAGAACAAACAGACACTGAGGGCTCAGTGTTTTGGGGTTCAAGCCCTTTATTAGTTCAGATTACTGTTTCCAACAGCAAAGCAACTAGTTTAAATGATTCCAGCTTCATCAGAATTATTTGCCCTCAGGATTTATGAATATTACATGAAAGATGTTGAAAGGTATTTCTGTACTGTGAGCAAATGTGTAGCTACTGTCCATTCATTACCCAATGAACAAGGGTGCATTCTGAAAAATACTGATTGGATTTCATTGTAGGAAAATGTCTGCCCTTGCAGATGAAAATACTTGCTTTATTTGGACAGAAAACAGAAATGAATCCAATATATTTCCTTCTTTGTCTGAGCTTCTTGGAGCAAGACAAGGGAAAAAGGTAAAAATAACTCTGCTTTCTGTCTTGCTAAAACATATTTTGAGAAAAAAAAAGTTTCTGAAGAATCTTAGTCACTGAGTGCAAGATACTGTATCTTTATGGGTTTTAATAAGTTCTATTATTTGAAAGTATCCTCCTTCACAAAACCTGGATTATTCAGTTTTCAATTTAAGCTCATCTAACTAGGGTCTTTCAGATGCCTGTTTACTCAGGAGTACAGGGATAAATTGAATAATAGGGACATTAATTCCAGTTTCCTAGTTCTATGAATATACATAATTCCCTACCCCTGTCTAATGCAGATGGTGATGTTTTCCAAAAATGGCCATGTCAACATATATGACCCATCCCACATGTCTCCCACCCTAGGTGGGGCCTGTGTTTCTCCCCGTCTTGAATCTACCAGGGACTTGTGATGTGATCTCTCCTATCCATGGAGTATGGTACAGAAGTCACAATGATATTCTGTGACTTCTGATGCTAGGTAAATCAAGGTGACATGGCTTCCACCTCTCTCTCTCTCTCTCTCTCTCTCTCTCTCTCTCTCTCTCTCTCCTCACACGGCTGGGAACTTCTGAGCCAAGATGTAAAAAGTCCAGTTCCCCTAATGCTGCCACACTGAGGGATCTATTTAGACACATAGAGAACAGCTTCCACTCCCAGCCCATCCATTCTCCCCAGACCAGACTCCAGATAGATGACTAAAGAAGCCACTGTGATGACACCAGCTCCAGCCACTGTGACCTCAAGCCAGAGATACACATCCAATCCCTAATACCTGACCCACAGAAAATGGGACAGACAATAGATAATTAGTATTGTTTGAAGCCACTATGCTTTGGGATGGTTGGTTATACAGTTATAAAAGAACTAAATCCACCAGCAGAGGGGAAATAGACATCATGATCCATAGCTTACCTCGTTGATTTCAGTCCCATCTGCGTTGTTATATACGATCCGATAACCGGTGACCTTTCTTGAAGTTGGGTCCCAGGCTAAGCGAGCACTGTTTGAGCCCACATTGGAGATTCTCAGGTTTCTTGGTGGATTTAAGGGCACTTTGCCATAAATGGAATAGAAAATAATTAAAATTTTAAATAATATACATGTAAAAAAGACCAAAAAAAAGTGTCTTTGATTTCTGAGCTATTTACAAATAAAAAATTTCATCTAGATAAAAACTTGTAACAAAGAAAATTAACAAATTCACCAAGGAAAAGTTTTGTTTGTAAGGAATGAAGAGTAGTAATATATTATACATGCTTAAAAATTAATAAGATTTAGGGAAATCCTCTGCCTTTCTTCTTTAAACAATGTTATTGTTATAGCCTGATATAAATAAGTAACCTAACAGATCAAATACTGAAACGCCTGAAATTAAATCTTAGCTATTCCATTCAACTATCATACTATTCTGACAGTCACTCGACTTCTCCACCCACAATTTCTTAATGTGCAAAATGAGTGAGGGTGATGTCTGTCTGCCATCTCCAATTGGGGATCTACCAGGCAGTTCCAATCATGTCTGAAACTGAACCACTGACCTCTCCCAATCTTCCCTTAGTCCCTTCTCTCTCTGAGCAAATGGAAACTCAATTTTTCCCATTAATCAGGCCAAGGACTTTGGAGTCAGCCAAGATTCGGCTTCTGAACATGTCACCTTCACAGTTAGGCTTTCCATAACCATCTTCTGCAAAATAGTCCTTCCACCCCGCGCTATCTATCTCCCTTCCCCAATTTATTCATTTTTATTGCATATTTATTGGTCTGCCGTTACAATCTCAGAGGGTTAAGAGAGTTGGTTTCATTTGATTTGGGGCCTTATCTCCAATATAGCAAGTACTCAACAAATATTTGTTGAATCCATAAGTAGGATTCCTGCTTGAATAAATCTCAGTGACTTCATATGGCTAGATAAAAATAAACACTTGGCTGTTGTTTTAAAAAATATTTAAAGAGGTGTTGGTATTTCTGCAGATTACTGACTATCAATTCCATAATATTTTACATTTCTTCAAGATCCCTTTCTGACTCAGCAGATTAAAACTTGTTCGTGATCTCTGAGAGCTTCATAAGCTTTCACAGGTGTATAGTAAAAACAAGTGTGAAGATTTATTGCATGTTTTCTCAGAGCTGGAGATGTGACACATTATCTCATTAAATCCTGACATTAGACTGCAAGGATAGAGTTATAATTGTCCCCATTATATAGATCATGAAGTTGAGGCTGCAGTGCCAAGTCACAGTTAAGAGGAGCAGAACAGCAGTTAGAATTTAACTAAGGAATTAATCAACAGACTCCAGAGCCTGTGAATACAGAACCGATAGAGCCAGAAGAGCAGCAATCTAGAAGATAAAGAATAACGATGGCCAGTAACAGTACAAAGTATGTTTCCTCACCTCTAAAGCCAATTTTTTCATTAATTCAATATATAGTTGATTATTTGACAATAAAGGGCCTATAAGACTTAGTTACTCAATACTTACCGTTAAGTATTGAGAAAAAAAGTGTAAAAGAGAAAAGCAATGTAATTGTTTTAAGTGTGCACACTTTGCTCTAAATTTTTCTGGAGTTCAGTTCAATTTGATTTTTTAAATCAACTACTCATTATGGAAAAGAGTCACACACATTTTTTTTTTTTTTTTTTTTTTTTTGCTCTGTCCGGCACTTTTTATTGGATCATATGGAATATTGATGTAATTCACAAAATAGTTATTAAATCAAAAAATGCTGTTACCAAGTGATAGCATTCTATTCTAGAATTATATAGATTTTTCAAATGAACATTATCATATATCGGTTACAAAACAAAATTTTAAAAATCAGTCTTTCACAGATAGGATGGAAAGTTTTAATAAAAGTCAAGATACACATACCAAAATCTTCTCAATCCAATATTAATTAAAAATAGATTATTAAAAAGACAAAAAAGAGGGGAAAGCCGGGACGGCTCAGCGGGTTGAGCGCTCGCTTTGAGGCCCCGAGGACCGAGGATCGAATCCCGGCTCCGGCCCAGGCAGGACCCACATGCTGAACTGGGGAGTTCCCACAGTTCGGTTCTCTAGCTGTCTCTGTCTCTGTCTCTCTCTCTCTCTGTCAAAAGTAAAATAAAAATAAATATGCACTGAAGATAAAATACTTACTCTCTATAAATATAAAAAAAAAAAAAAAGACAAAAAAGTGAGTATTCTGAGTGAAAGATGGACAACTGAAAAAATTTTTACATTCAAACTGACAGAATTCCAAGATTCATATAAGTCAAGTAATATATATTAGATGCCTTCTGGCATGATTCATTAATTTTTTTCTGTGTTGGGCTCTCTCAGTTTTGTTTTTTGTTTTGGGGTTTTTTTGGGGGGTGTGGAAAGCTGTTTATTTGTTGTTGTAAATATATTTGTGTTTCTTTGATGAGTAAAAACAACACAGCTTTTATTAACAAAGAACGAATATGGAAGAAAATTTCTTTCCTTATTATTAAATTTTGATGTATGTTTCTCAAGTAGAATCTTATGGACAAAAGCAATCTAGAAATTGTGCTATTTAGGGGAAGCCAGGATAGTTCAGTGGCTGAGCACTTGTCTCACAATTGAGAGGTCCAGCGTTCGATTCCCAGCCCTGACCACCAGGATGCCTTAGAGGGTAAGTGTTCACCTCCAGTGTGGGAGGTTCCCAGTTCAGTTGTCACCCTACATGATGGCCCCATGTCCACCTATGTGGAATGAAACCATGTCACAACTAATGATGTACAACCATAGAGAATGCTCTGGGCCCTCCCCCTTCCTCTCTCTCTCTCTCTCTTAACCATGTCACAACTAATGATGTACAACTATAGAGACTGCTCTGGGCCCTCCCCTTCCTCTCTCTCTCTCTCTCTCTCTCTCTCTCTCTCTCTCTCTCTCACTCACACACACACGTTCTCTCAAACAATAAAATAAATCTTAAACAAACAAAAAAGGAAATTGTGCGATTCACCTCCTCCCAAGGCTCAGAGGGTTAAGTGAGTCTCTCTGCACTTCCTTATGTTTCAAAACACCATGAATAGAGTCACATTTTTAATGGTGGTTGGCAAAGCATCATTAATTGCCAAGGTAGTATTCTGTCTATATTATTTTTAATAAAATAAATAAATAATGACATAATTATGACAGAAACTTTACCCTGAACATAACCAATAAGAAGGGTCTGTGGAAGGAACTAGGGCTTATGGGAGTTCTCACACTCTATATCAGGCCTGGGCAGACCTGTTCAGGGTAAGGGCCACTTGTAATTTTCTCTAAGTGTCATGATCCACTAGCTATTTATTTTCACTTGCTCAAGTACTACACAGAGCCGACTAGATTGTGAAGAGTCAATTTCTGCCTCTAGCAGCTGCACAAGTGCATGCAAAGTATGTGTTTCTTTTACGTTTAGCTGCCTAACTGCTAGGCTCTGCCATGATGTGTCATCCACTATGACACTCTTTTCTTAATTCAGCAGGTCACCCCAAAGTTGCTTGGCAGTCCACCAAGCAGAACTCAGCCCTGAGCTATGTCATCTGGAGAGTCCTATAGGAAGAACTCTATGGTTACAACAGAAACTTTATGGTAGTAACAGCCCCTTCCCTTCACTTCCTCTTCTCCGCTATAAATACCCACTCCCCCTTGGTCCAGTTCAGTGTGTGCATGTACTCATCATGGCTGTACCCACTGGATTGCAATATTTTCTATTTCCTGAATAAATCCTCTTGGTGGCAGAATACCAAATGATTCTGTTTATCTAGTCAGCAACAGATAAACAAGTCTTTCTTAAAATATTCTGAACTCCCTACATTTAGCCAAAATTAGACTCGCTAATAAAACTTTTACTTAATTAAAGAAATGTATTATACTAAGAGCCTGAGATGAAAATGACAGCAAATATTGTTAGAAAAGTGTTAATTTTTATATTAATGGGAGGGGAGTGAGATATTGAGTAACTGTAAGCTAAGTGCTTTCATCTGTACTACTGTATTTCACTTGTACTATTGTTCCTCACTTTACAGTCAGAAATGTCACATCCTTTGCCCTTTGTCACCCAGTTAAAATATGACTTGAGGTGAGATTCCCATATCAGCTACTTTGATTCCAAAGCCTTTCTCCTTTCTGGTCTAGGGTATGGATTTAGATAGACAAAGACATTGGTGGCTAGAGGAAACTAAAGTTCAGTTCTCGTATCCATATAATTCATTATCATAACAAGAGTAGAAGAAATACATTTCCCCTTAAGTAAAATATACATTTTTTCTAATTTAAAAACTGTTTTTCAATTAGAATTGACATTCAATGCTATTTTATATTGGTCTCAGGTGGACAGCCTAGTGGTTAGACATTTATATGACTAAAGAAGAGATTCCCCCCAATAAATTTTATACCAGGCACCATACATAGTTATTATAATATTATTGACTATATTCCTTATGCTGTACTGAATATCCTAAAATATACATTTTCTTAAGTTACAATTAGCTCTTAAGAGGTTTCAACCAGTATTCCCAAATCAGAATCCCAATGTTGATTTGGGCTTTTTATTAGAGCATTTTATCTGAATGACGGAACTGCTCACATGTTGTTTCTTGTCCTGAAACAGGATCGCTGGCTTCTTCTCCAAACATAGCATAAACTGAAACTGTGTATTCTGTGTTGGGCAACAACCCACTCAATTCAATATCTGTGTGGGTCTCTCCAATTTTCATCTGAAAAGAACACATGTTATTAGATTGTTTGCCAATGTGTACTATTCATGCTGATCACAGTGAAACTAAAAAAAAAGGTGAGAATTCACAAAGTAAGACAGTCTCCTCACAACCCTTTCATCAAACAGGCTTCAGTCACAATTTGTTCATTGTCTCGTGTCATTTTTTATTAGGAACAGATGCTATGAAACCATATGAAACTGAATGTACCCATGCATGCTGTTTTAGGATAACTCTTTACATCTGGACAAGTGGCAGTTGCAGTGAGAATAACAGTTGAATATGGAGTCCCCACAAGAGTGTGGGTGGAATTGATTCAGAAATGTTCTCTAGAAATAGTGTAAGCTCCAGGCCAGTGTGCTGGGGGCAGTGCCAAGTGGGCATCTCTCACCACTTGGCTAATTCTAACCATTCCTCCTGCTGGAAGCCTAGTTTTGCTTCAAACTCAATTGAAGTGAACTGGTTTTGTTGCCCCATTCAACTAAGGGTCCTTTCTACTTGCATTCCAAGTCCCTTCCAGGATTCAAAAGACATCAGTCCACTTTGATACCCAAGTTGGCAATGTGCTATTTGATTCTGGGATGATTTTTTATGACCCTGGGAGTCATTCAAATAGGCCCACATTCTCAGCCATGTAACTAAGTGATAGCTGCATAACAGGATGGTTTTATTTTTATGTTGGAGAGAAGAGAAATATCTCCATAGATAGTCTCCAGCCACACAACTGCCAAACATATATAATATAAATGTAGAGAAAATACTATAACACACCCTGATACATCCACCACTCAAATTTAATAAATATCAAGTTTGTCGTATTCAATTTAGACCTTATTTTAAAAAGAAATAATATATTCAGATAAAATAGAAGTTCTCTTTCATTCCTTCTGTTCATTACCTCTACCCTAATATTGGTGTGTGTCTTATTGATCCATTTCTTTTTACTTCTACATACATATGCATATATCTATAAATAATATATGGTTCTATGTGCTTATCAATGTACATAAGTGGGACTGTTACATAAAATTTTTATAATTTTTTCTCTGTCAATATTATGATTCAAGATTTAACCATGTTGAGGGGAAGCCAGGATGGCTCAGTGCATTAATCTCTTGCTTTGCAGCCCTGGGGACCAAGGATCGAATCCCGGCCCTGGCCCATGCGGACCCATGTGCTGAACTGCGGTGTGCTTCATATGCAGGAGGCCCCCAATTCAGTTCTTGTCCCCTAGCTCCAGGGGGTGTGTCTCCCGTGCTGAAGGCCCCCAGCCCAATTCCTGCCCTGCTCGGCCCCCGCCCATTTGTGTGGAACAAAACCATGTTGAAAACTGATGAAGTTCAACTATGGAGACTGCTCTGGGCCCTCCCCCTTCTCTGTGTTTCTCTCTCTCTCTGTCTCTGTCTCTCTCTGTTTCTGTCTAAAACAATAAAATAAATCTTAAAAAAAACTTAACCATGTTGAGATACAGAATCAGAGCTGACATTATCTAATTCCTTTATGGTATTCTTTTGTATAAATATCCCACCAATTTCCGTTCCTCTATTGATAGGCTGACCTATCAAAGAGGATAGAAAACAATGGTACTGTCCCATTTCAAATGGTACATGTGGCCAGCCTACTGTCACCTTGAATTTAGCCCAGTGAGAATAGGATGAGCATACTATTTGAAAGGAGAGAGCACCATTATTTTCTGTCCATTTAAAATTGTACTTCTGGTCACCCTATCTGCTGATGAACATCTCAGTTGATTGCAATATTTTGTTCTGACCAAGTACCTGCACTGAAAAATCACTGCAAGATGTTTCCCTGTGATAAATACATTTTAAAAAACTATAAACTGTATATATTCTTCAGCTTGGTGAAATTCTTCAAATTATTCTCCAACTTACACAAATGATTCTGTTTCCCCACATGCTCACTAATATGTAGTATTATCAGACTTTAGAAAATTGTTTACTAATCTATTGAGTATGAACTGGTATTTCTTTCTTTTTCATTTGTTTCTTTCCTAGTGAAGCTGGGCATTTTCTAGCAACATTTTTAAGTCTCCCTGCTGACAAAATCAACATTATATATAAAGGGGAAAAAGCTGTCCAAAGCTTGCAAATAAATAGCATGTTACCCATGCTCTGTTCTGGACATTTTCAGCATATTATTGTCCCTAAAGATTTCTGTCACTGAAGCAGATTTTAAACCACATTAAAGAATCAAGTTCTGAACTCTCTCTCTTATCTACTTCACCTGCCTGGTCAAGACATTTCTCAGTGTCATAGACACTGCCTCTTTATTCTTTGAACATCAATATTATAGTTATATTATAGTTATTGTTCCATAAAAATTAAAAATGAGAACTCAAATAAATCATTCAAAAGCCAAAGATTCAGCATTTAAAATGGAATAAATGCAAAAAAAAAAAAAAATTGACATCAATTTTTTTGGCGTTTGTCTACCTCTCAAATTAGTAATAAAAAATAAAATTCTAAGTCAGGGTATATAGAAGCAAACAATCATTTGTGAACTGCATATGGCAATATAAATTACATAAAATTTCTCTAGAGTTGTTTGGTAATACCTAACATAAGTCTTAATAATTGGCGTATCTTTTGAAAAAGGAACTTCATTTCTAGGACTAAGCAACCATTCCCATTTGTTGTATTAAAAATGCATTGAAACAGAGTGTTATTATCGAAATGTTAACAATGGCTCTCTCTAGGTGGTGGGGTCATAAGTAATTGTTTTCTTTTTTACTAATGTGAATATTCTCTATATCACACATTAAATTTTTATAGTAAACACATTATCTTAAGGGAGTCAAAAGTTCTAGCTCTCAAGTAGGCAGCAGGAAGTTACCTCTTTTTCATCCCCAGCCAGACCCTCTGTGAGAGGAGCGTAGAGGATCAGGTATCCCGATGCTCCAGCCACGGCGCTCCATTTTGCCCTCAGACTGTTCTCAGTCACATCATACAGTTCAAGTTTGGAAGCCATAGGTAAAGCAACTGCAACAGGAGAGTTTGTTTTTTCAGTGTTTAGTCATTTATCAGTGTGCTTGCTTATTATAAGGTATCTGTGTCCTAATATCTACTAAGTAAGCATAGCTTATTCTACAAGTAATTTTCATCCTTCAGTCTGTTCACATAGCCTTCTAGGAAGGTAAATGTACTGAACATTCTAGTTTCTTATATCCTACTACAGCAATGAGCACATTTCTCTGGGAACCAGTCAAGAGCAGGAAGACTGTTCTGACCACCATTTTATGCTCATGACCAAGCAGTCAGTATCTGACATGCAGCAACCACTAAAAATAGTTGTTGGGTCACTTAATAAATGACGGAATGGGTGGCCGGATGGACAAATATACTAACATATAAATACTCATTGACACATTCAATCAGAGACAATGCTGAGACAGGACTAAGTCAACAGCAATGGGATTTGAGCAAAATGGCATAATCAAGAAATAAGACTGGTCATATTTGAGAGGTAGGGAGAAGGAGATGAAGGGTCAACTGCAAGTTCCTGGCTTAAACTATGCGAAAGAAAACTATGACTGTTATTTTCAACTATAATTCTAACTCCTCCATACTCAGGCCCTGCCAGCTTTTCCAACCACAATATCAAGTCCAGGACACTGCTTACACGTGCAGCTCCGCAGCACTTCCACTGGAAACCCTGAAGCACTTTATTGCACAGGTCCTTGGTTTGCATTCCCTCCCTCACTCCACACAAAATTCCTTAAGGGCAGGAATTGTTGCTAAAATATTTCTGAAAGGCAGCATTAACACCTGCCTTACAAACTATTGTTAGGGATAAATCCAAAAATATATTGGATGTGAAGTGTGATTATCATAATGCCTCCCACATTGTTATTGGTGGTGTTTATTTTGCCATTCTTCTATCAGAGTTTTTAGAACCAACTTTGCATAGAGCCTCGTATAAAAGAGGACTTCAATTAATTAATGTTTGAAATAACAAAGGGAGTGTGTGTATGTGTGTGCATGCATGCATGTGTTATCATGATTATGCTCAGATAAGAAATTACTAGTACTCAAAAGCTCGCTTTAACTACAATGATATGAATAATGAGAACAGAGGGAATGTAATTTCTTCATTAGTCTACTGGGCAAGAGATCTACAGAGCTCTTTCTCTACTTCTACTGACAAATTCAAGCCCAGTACTCAGTTCATAATAGGCATTCACTAAATATTTCTTTATTAAGTTGAATAAATACATTTTGTACCATTTACCATCAAGGTTGCTCTCTCCTAAACATACTAGAGTATTACGATATCCCTCCCAATATATAATACCTGCAAACTGCAACTATAGCATGGACTAGTGTAGCACATAGTATATAGCGTGACAACTATTTTCCATGAATTTGATTCAGGATGTCCAATGATACAACGCAAGCAGAATTCCAATTTGGAAAGGCCACCTAAAGCAATGTGATACAGTCAAACGTGGGGTAGAAGCCAATACATACGTGTGGTTTCGGTTCCCCGAACGCCTTCACTAGCAGTGTGAGGATAGATTGCAAAGACTGCTACCTGATATTCAGTTAAAGACATCAAGTTTTTCAGCACCGTGGAAGACACACTTCCATCCACCACCACCTATTTAAAGAACAGTTTGAGAAATGAGAGGATCAAACATCTCGCGTACATAATTGAAACCCAAAAGCAGAAATACGTCTAGCAAGAACACTTCATTACATATTTTCTGATTTGTGTCACATCCTCTTTGCCATGGTGGCAGTCGGTTCCCCTTGAATTCCTATATGAGGTGATACACCTTTTATAGAAAATGTCTAAAAGTCCCTTATTAATTCATATCTACTGAAAATTGTGTCATTCCCACCCTAATCACATCCACTTGGTAATAGCTGATTTGTGATATTTTCCCATGGAGCTTTGGGAAGCATTTAAAAGGTTTATGAGTCATGCAAAAGATAGAAACATTGGAAGCACTTGTATTTTTTTTTTAATCTAGATAATTTCAACCTCCATGATCTACTTTCCTAATACTTAAAAAAAAAAAAAAGAAAAAGCAGTTCTTCTGTCATAACACAGAAAAAAATTGTGAAACATGCTAAGGTCAGTAGAGGGTTACAATAAAAGGTTAGCACTTAAAAGAAAAGAAAGAAAGAAAGAAAGAAAGAAAGAAAGAAAGAAAGGAAGGAAGGAAGGAAGGAAGGAAGGAAGGAAGGAAGGAAGGAAGAAAGAAAGATCTCATCACATTTTAATATATTCCCTGTGAATTGCTAAATTTTATATCAAAGGTGGAAACTGGGAAGAATCCAATCATCTGGTAATAGGTATTCTGGGATGGCCAACCCATGCAAAATGCCAGCCATAGATGTTTTAGCATGGCTGCTCCATCGTACTAATCTCTACAAGTGTCCAGGAAATCCCAAACCCTGGAAGATGGTATGACCACATGATTTGGAACACACAAACTTCATTTAGACAGAAAGTTCAGACCACTCCCAAAGTAGAAAGAATACTTGACTAGCCAAAGGGAGTGCTGGCCAGATAATTAACCATGGATATCTTTTGCTTTAGAACTCATTATTTTTACAAAGAAAAAAAAGAACTGTCAAAGGAATTTGTGCTAGAAGTGAGTACATATGGGTTACTTGATGGAGGTGAGTGGTAATGTAAATACCATTACTCTGAGAGATAGGAGAACAACACGGACACATGGAAATATATTTAACCAAATAATTTTAAATGTTTGTGACAGAATAATCTCCCTACATATCCATTTCTCTCTTGTCCTCACTACTGTAGGAGACTTGAGAGAATAAAAATAATGGTTTGAAAATATGATCTCCTTATTACCTCGTCTGGTTTTCCACCCCTGGTGGGATAATACACGACTCTGTATTTTTCCACTTTTCCTGGGGCATGAGTCCAATTAACCATAAAGCTTCTGGCAGTGACTTCAGAAGTAATCAACTCTGTCGGTGGCCCAATAGTGGTAAGTGCTAAGGCTAAATGAAAGAAAGACATAAAATGAACCTCATCCCCCAAGTTATTTCTTATGAACCTAGAAAATCCCATTAGTCAGTAAAGACTATTAACTTTATACTATCTCTAAGATTTTCATCTCTAGGTAAGTTAATTCAGTTATTTATTCCTACATTTCTTCATCAAAACATTTCAGGGTCTGTTCGGTACCAATCCCCATGCTAGGTCCTGAGGATGCAAACCTAAATAAGACGTAGTCCTCGATGCTCAGAAACTTTCTTAAAGAAATGCTGTACAATAGTAAAAAGCAAAAACGCAACAATAATTGAGCACGTGTGTATCTGCAGGGAATCATCTGAGCTCTTTAGAAGTATTTTCTCATTTAAGTCTCAGTAGCTACTATTATTTTCCCCATTTTGTAGGTGAGAGAACCAAGGCACAATGCAGTGAAATAACAAGCCCAAGTCTCACAGTTAGTAAGTATCAGAGCTGAGATCGGTACTCAAGCTTCTTGACACGAGAGCATCAGAGGGCACCGTCTCTATGCTAAAGATAGAAATTCAACAAATGGCCAATATCTAAAAGTAAAAAGAGAAGATAAGCAACTAACATACTGACTGCTCACTATGGGCTAGACACTGTGTAAGCGCTCTTTTTGTGTGTGTCACACACATGTTAAAGCAAATGATTCTATAATATAAAAGATTTGGGACATGTACAGTTTAAGGTCCTTGAACTTTAGGATTTCTTATCCTCTAAGCCTTAGAGGGGTCTCCAAACTATGGCCCACAGGCCAGATGCGGCCCGCGAGGCCCTCTCATCCGGCCCGTGGAGATCTTTTTATCTGAATAAAATAATATTAAATAAATAATTAAAAACAACATCTATGTTTTGATTCTTTTTTATTTGGACCTCAAGTGTGTAGTCGGCCCCCAAACTGCTGTTTGATAGTTAATGTGACCCGCGGGCTGAAAATTTTGGAGACCCCTGCATCTAAGGAAACTTACCCAAATGAATTTAGTAATCATAATACTGGTGGTAGTGGTTGGTGGGGAGACATAGTTATTGAACACTAACTCTAACCAAGAATTAATTATATGCTTGATCTGAAATCACATATAGAGGGTTTTGTATGTGTATGGTTTTTCTGTTTCTTTGTTTGTTTGTTGGGGGGGGTTGTGTGTGGGAAAAGATGGGCTCTAAGGTAATCTCATTCAGAAGCTCAGATAAGTTTGTTCAGGAAACTACTGCATGGCTACCTACCCTAGTCCCTCATCAAAATTAACTATGTTGGCTTGACAAAAGACCTTCCTATAATAAAGGATGAAAAGACAAGCTACAGATTGGGAGAAGGTATGAACAAGCCATACATCTATCAAAGGATTCATATCTAGAATATAAATAATAAATTCTCAAAATTCAACTGTTAAAACTAAACAAAATCAAAAGAAGTCCAATTAGAAAATGGGCAAAAGATATGAACTGGTATTTCACCAAAAGGACATATGGATGCAAAATAAGCATGTGAAAAGATGTTCAACTTTGTTAGTCACCTGGGAAATGCAAATTGTAACCACAATTAGAGTTCAATATGGCTAAAATAAAAAACAGTAGCAACAACAAATGTTGGTGACAATGCATAGAAACTGGGTCACTCATACACTGCTGGTGAGAATGTCAAATGCTACAGCCACCCTGGAAAATGGTTTGGCTGTTTCTTAAGTAAAATGAAGCTAAACATGTAAGTACAATATTATGCAGCTATTACATGCCTGGGCATTATCCCAGAGAAATGAAGAAGTATGTTCACACAAGAATGTGTATATGAATGTTCATAGCAACTTTATTAGTAATAGCCATAAAATGGAAACACCGCACATGTCTTTCTATGGGTGAAAGGGTAAGCAAACTGGGGCACATCCATACCATGGAATATGACGCAGCAGTCAAAAGGACAGAACTATTGATACAGGCAACAACTTGGATGAATCTCCAGGGAATCACCGAGAATAAAAGAAGCCAATTCCCAGAGGTTACATGCTGCAAAATCCCATTTATATAATATTTTTAAAATGAAAAATTTTTAGAGATAAAGAAACAATTAGTGATTGTCAGGGGTTAGGGAGACATGAGGGAAGCAATAAAAGTGATTGTAGCTGTAAAAGGACAACAGGAATGATCCTTGTGGTAAGAGAAATGTCGTATATGGTGAGTGCCTCAGGGCCAACATCCTGCGATCTGGTACCGTGGTTTTGCAATGAGCTACCATCGGAGGAAACTGGTAACTATACACAATCTCTTTCTATGTTGCTTCTTACAATTTGATGAGAATATACAATTGTCTCAAAATCCAGAAATTTAGTTAAAAAAAAGAAAACATGATTGTCTAAGTGTAACACCATGAGAAAATTATCTAGTGACTAAAGTATCCCTCTCTCACAGAGGCACCTAGCTACTCCCTTGTCTATTCTGACGATTCACATCTTGTGAGCATGAAGGACTCTATGGAGAAAGTAAAGATGAAAAACAAGAAGAAATTCCATAATCCACGAGAGACATGTGCTTGGGGGATGGCCTACAGGCACGGAATGACTGCTCTGGGTCATTTGTTTTACCTTTGATCTCTCTGTCTTGTTCTTCCACCCTGGAGCACACAGTCCTGGTCAAGCTCTCCACAACTGTGTGCATCAGGTCAAATTCGGCAACGTTGTACACGTGAGTGCTATCCGGTTCAGAGGCGATCTCCTTCAGTTCATTCTCATCCGCGTTCTTCACCCCTGGCATTGAGGACAACAGGGACAATTGTGACTTCACGTGCCGTTTGAAAAAGAACGCAACTGTAGTGACCGCAACCTGACCCCTTCACTCTCCACTGTGATCCAAGCACCTCCACTTTAAAAAGGCGCACCTCCGGGCTGATGTGTTTGTACAACTCACCTTCATAATCATTTTTAAATGATTAATCACAATTTTATCCGGGATATCTTAGCAAGATGTGCTGATGAAACTTACTTCTGTTTTTGTGTGAATACTGCAGACGCAATAGTCATTAAATCAGTATTTTACACTCTCAATACAGGTTCAAATTTTTACAAAATAAGTTTACTTAAGTTAACAGATATCGCTAGGATAAAAATAACATATGTAATTATTATTATTATATAGCATGAAGAGAAAGCTTGGGAAATTTTTTTAACATACTTAAGCACAATTGGCTGGATAGTAACCGCCACAATTTTGCTAATGCCAGTAGGCAAACTCTGGTTCTCCTACAATATTTAGTGAATTCCCTTACTACAGGTCAAGCTCAAGGCTGAGTGCTTGGAATAGAGCACAAAATAGAAAGCCCTCAGCCCTCGTGCTACTTTTCCAGTCCATCCTAGCAATGGATGCTAACATTTAGAGTGCGGTTACGATGCTCCAAGCACTTCAGTGTTTTATGGATGTTAACACATTCAATCTTCACAACCAGCTCTATGAGTTCAGGTTGACTGTTTCTTCCATTTTACAGATGAATAAACTGAGGCACAGAGAGGTTAATGGACTTCTCAAGGAAACATCACCAGGAAGTGTACGGCTAGGATTCCACCCAGGCATTCGAGATCAAGGTCATATGCTCTTAACCACTGTATCATGCTACTTCTCAGAAGACTGCACATTAAAAGCAGTAAATATCTATCAATGAGATTAGAAATAGAAAAAGGAAGGCACAGAGTTGAGTTTAATGGGAGTGAAGGTAGATTTCTCTTCCCTAGGCTTCAGCAAATAAGGAGCATTTCTTCATAAATCCCTGACATTGCAATCATCTACGGATATCAAAAGAGGTATTACAGAAGCAAGGAAGAGAGATGACCTGGGGCAACATGAATTACTTCTTAGATGCCTGGTTGTGCCATTTAATTTATCTTCCAACCTCAAAACATTGAGGAACAATGTTTTGGTTGTTTCTCAACTATTTGCTTTAAGAGGGTCATGGGTTAATAAATACTACTGATTTCCAGGTGATTTCCAAAGAAAAAGTTCAAATCACATCTGAACTCACTTAAAGTTTTCTTTAAAAACTCATCCACTCATTAATAACAAGACCACAAAATGGAGAGTAAACACATAAATTAATCCCCCATTAGTTTAAGTCTTCCATAGGGATTTCCTTTGTTGGAGAAAGGATAATAAAATAAAAAATGAAAATTAAATCATTCTCTTTGGTGTATCTTGCCTGAAGGACTTCTACAATACCTTCTAAAATGCACAGTTGGATCTAGGTCCACAATAACAAAATAACATTGGTGCGTACTAAAGAAATAAGCTTAACATCAATAATGTTTTTCATGGCATTTAGTTAAAACCAACACGTTTAAATTTATATAAAACTATTCTGGGAAAGATAGCCCCAAATCTACCTCCCTCTCTCTTTCCCTCCTTCTTTTTCTCTCCCTCTCTTTCTTCTTTTCTTCTCTTTTCCCCTTCCTGTTTTTCTTCCTTTCTTCCTCCCTCCTTCCTTCCCACCCTCCTCCTCCTCCTTCTCTTCCTCTCTCTCTCTCTCTCTCTCTCTCTCTCTCTCTCTCTCTCTCTCTCTCACACACACACACACACACACACCTTTCAGAGCAAAACCATTGTCTTGCTAACAGAATGGATAGAGGAAATGGTCATCATAAAGTAAAAGAAATATTTTTTCTTTTTTTTCTTGTAAGGATTTGGCCTTGCTGATCTTTGTGCGCCAGCACCCACCCCAACGCCTGGCGAACAGTGGATAAGCAAATTCTTCTTGAATGAAAGATTCTATATAAACCACATTTTGAGTAGCAAGTCTAGGAATGGGTCAAAGGAACTGTGTCTTATTTTAGGGCTTATTTTTGTTTTGTCAGTCTCTATGAAATAACCTTCCTCCTGCCAAAGAAAATGTGAACATTTTAATCAAGAGCAAAGAGGCATCATCTCAATATTTTGCAGTTGCTCTGAAAGTATGCCATACACAGCCTTTTTTGGAAGAATGATACCTTATAATGGGTTAGTTTTAAGAAATAATACCGCTTATTTAGAATGGTGTATGTTCTTTAATAAGTTCTAAAATAACTGCAGGGCCTTAATTCTTTGAAAATAATAAGAGTTGGTTTCTCCCTATATTACCAGAGAAGAGATAGCTATAACAGGATACTAAAGAAAAAAATCCTGAGTAACTGAAAGGTAACAAATATGTACTTAATCACTAAACTTTATGCTTTTTCACAAGATTTTATGTATGGCATCCTTACACTATAGGATACATGACAGTTACCATCACTTCCATTTCAAATGTAAGGAAGCTGGGCTCAGATCACATGACCAGCTATAATGAGAGCCAAGACTAGAACATGCTCAGGTCTGGGGAAGCCAGGATGGCTTAGTGGGTTGAGCGCTCACATTGTAGCCCCAGGGTCTGAGGACTGAGTCCCGGTGCTGGGTCTGTGCGGTCCCATATGCTGAATTGGCGTGTGCTCCCCACACCAGTTCAGCTCCCACGTGGGAGGACCGGGTTCAGCTCCTGCCTGGGGCATGTCTCTCCTGTGGGAGCCCCCCTGACAGGTTTCTGTGTGGCCCCATGCCCACCTGTGGAATGAAATTATGTTGAAAAACAATGACGTATAATTATGAAGACTGCTCTGGGCCCTCCCCCTTCTCTCTGTCTCTCTTTCTATCAAAAACAATAAAATAAACCTTAAAAAAATAAGAAGAAGAAAATGCTCAGGTCTCCTGGCTTTCAATGTCAAGTGGAGTGTGTCTGTGCCCGTTGTTGAAAGAAGACCATAAAGGACACATACCTATTGCGAACAGTTCTACACCAGACTCACGAAGGTTTCTGGATGGTGGAATAATATCATCCTGGGACTTTCCATCTGTGATTAAAATGCCAATTTTGGATACTCCCGTTCTTGCTCCTGCTTCTGGCTTAAAGCTATTTTCAAAAATGTAGTTCAAAGCAAGACCTGTGAGAAAACAAGGAAAAATAAACACAAACCAACCACCACTAATAAAAAGCCTTCCAATTCTGCAAAAGGTAACCACAAGATGAATAACTTATTGAACTAAAGGGGTTTTTATTAGATGTTCGCTTTCATCTTCATGTTTATAAAAACCTCTTCCTTGGCAGATTGGATGAAAAACTAAAATCCAACAGGAGAGAGGTATAAAAAATAACCAAATACTACATCATTTCAGAAACTAGCATTTATAATGAACATTGAGGGAGAGCAGGTGGGAGAGGAAGGGGGACATCAAATACATGGCAATGGAAAAAGAGCTGACTCTGGGTGGTAAGCACACATTGTAATGCATTGACAATGTCATGCAGAATTGTACACCTGGCACCCATAATTTTTACCAACCAATGTCACCCCAATAAATTTAACAATTAATAAAAAATTAAACATACAAAAAAAAGAGGATTGAATTCATGGCCAACGGATGCTGACTGATCTGTTACAAGAAAATCTAAATCTTTATAATTTAGGATAAAGCAGGAATTCCCACATCATAGCAACTGTTTCAAATATTATCATTACACTTTCAGTTTTGCTCATGATGGTCTACAGAACCAAAATTTTTCTCTTTTTTTAGGGGTAGTACGGGCAAATCTAAAATAATTGAACACCTGCCTTTTGAGTATAATACTTGTCACCCAGAAAAAATAATAAATGGTGTAATATTGTTATAGTAACTGTTTAATAAATTGTATTACAAAAAAAAAGAAAACAAAAACCGTTATTCTCTGCCTAAAGTTAAAGCAATTATCAGGACTTCAGTGGTTTACTTAGAAGTCAGTGACAGCATCTACATTGTTTTGAATATGTACATTGTGTACCTGTTCATTTATCAAAAACACCAGTGAGCTAAGGATCCATAAATAGTTTCATGGTAATTACTGATTGCAGGATATAGGCAAAAAAAAATAACCTTCTTTGAAAATAAGGCAGGGCTTTGTTTTTACTTCATTGAGAGGATGGCTGGATGAAAAAAACAGGTGAAAAGAGAGGCAGGAAGAAGAACTGGCAATGGTTCAGACAGCTACCGCAGGCTGTCAGCCTTAAGGATGGATCCTTCCTCTTCTAGGTCAACCAAGGCCTTCCTGGGACATATATTCAGCCAAAGGAATAAGGTGTCTGGGTGTTAATTCTTAAAGCCAAGTTTGAGAAACGAGCCATCGAAGAATGGTAGGTGCTAGTTCGATTTTTCAAAATACTGTGTTAATTCTTACAAAGTGGCAGAATGAAGTAATAAAAAACTATTCTTCGGCAAAATATTTTGCTGTTAAAAATGAGGACTGAACAAAACATACCTGTTAGCGTATTTCCTCCCTTGTATGGTAGATTTCGGACAGCTTCAATCACCTCATCTTTTGTGCTAAAGGCATTCAAATGCCATTCTATTCTGGGGTCGCCACTATATTGTGCAAGACCTGGAAAAGAAGAGAAAGTCTCCCCAGAAATGGCGGGTAACTCAAAGGTCTCATGGACTATTTGAGAAATTATATAGAATGATGAAGGGATTTGTCCATGCAATGCTTTTTTCCCTCTGCCTCATTATGCACTTTCAAGAATTCCTGGCATTCATTTAAGGAATTAATGAGGGGAATTCATTATCTGACCATTTAGAAATGACTATCTAATTAGGTACTTAGCATTTTTTTTTTTTTAAGTCTGATTGTGTTTGTAGATAAAAAGTCTAGATTTGTATATTGGTTTTTATTATCAAAGGAAGGAGTTTCATTAATGGCTATTTAAAAGTGAATCTCTGAGACTTTAAGTAATAAAGTGGACATGTTGCTCAAAGATTTAAAACATTTTTATTTGCTTTTTATCTCATCTAGGTTTAATTTGGCAAAGCTTATCTTGTACTATAAAGCTATTTCCAATTTCCACTTTCTTTAGTTTAACATTTCACTGGTTTCAGCTGTTTCCTTCAATTAAAAAGAAGACTTTTACCTGATAAATTCTTAAGCCAACTGTAACTTTAAAACTGTTATTATTAACATTGTTATCATTATCATTAGGTAGAGAAGATTATGACTTCCAGAAAACTTAAATGTGCTCAATAATTAATTGAATCACAGTATCATAGGAAAAATTAGTAGGAATAAATATGTATTGATCCAAATTTGCACTTTTGGTAACAACACTCTAGTCCAAACTTGTCCAACCTATAGTCCACGGGCCACATACAGCCCAGAACAGCTTTGAATGTGACCCAACACAAATTTGTAAACTTTCTTAAAACATTATGAGATTTTTTTTTTTTTGTAACCTGTTTTTGTTGTTGTTTTTAGCTCATTAGTTATAGTCAGTGTTAGTGGATTGTATGTGTGGCCCCAGACAATTCTTCTTCTTACAATGGGGTCAAAAGATTGGACACCCCTGCTCTAATCAATCCTGTAATTCTGAAAGCCACTTCATAAAAAGTTTTTGAAATTCCTTAAAAAGCTTCCCAGAAGTCTGACACTGACAGCTCACTGATATTAATAACAGAAGATGTACCAATTCGTGTCTTTTCTGAGCCCACGTCAAATGCTGTAACCAGGTTTTCCAAGAAAAGCCGAACCAATCTAAAGTTGAATCTTCCGATACTCCACGAACCATCCACCAGGATTACAATATCAGCAATAGCTGGGGTTTGACAGAAAAATTTCACTTCTGCAGAGTACAAACCAGAAAAGCATCTGTGTTACTATTGGAACTTCTAAAAGAGTGAGTCTATTTTAATGTCTTTCTGATAACTTAGTGCTAAGAATACAATAAAGTTCCCATGAAGGCAACCATATTTTTATAATCCTTTCCTTACCAGGGGAGGAAAAACTGTGGTAACAGCTGGATGCAGAGCCAGTGTTCTGGAAACAGTTAGCAAAACACTGGCAGGTTCATGCCATCCTGGCAGCTCAAGCCTTCTGCGTATTTTAGAAAGTAGTGTCTGTGCAAAACCTTCCAGCTTTGGGTTTCAGCCTGTAGATTCTTTCCAGCAAAGGTCTTAGCAACATCAGTGTGGCAGAGTAAGCAGAAATGGGGAAGAGAGCAAGCCAGCAGAGGTGGCTGTCATATTCTGATAAGTCTATGCTACAGAAAGTGCTAGAAGAGAAACATGGGCATCCTGCATGCAAGGAACAGTCAGGGCCATGCACATACTCTAGAAAAAGATACAGACCTTTGCAACATTAGGAAAGGTTTGTGGAAGGAGGAAACTCTTGGTAGAGCCCCTTTATCCACTGGAGATACCTCCCAAGACCCCCAGATATGCCTGAGACCAAGGATAATACCAAATCATGTATGTACAAGGGGGAACCCCCCTCACCCCCCAAAATGGAATCATCTTTCTTTGATGTGAGAGGAATTGTACACTTGGAATTTGTTCCTCCGGGTCAAACGGTCAACCAAAGTTTTTATCTGGAAGTGTTGAGAAGGTTGCATCATGATTTGCAGAAGAAACACTCTGAGTTGTGGAGAACAAATGACTGGTTCTTCCACCACGACAGCACACCTGCCCACACTGCGCTGGATGTTCAGCAGCTTTTGACCCAAAATGGCATGAGCCCCCGAGCTCCACTCTCCCTATTCCCACCTGATTTCACCCCAAATGTTCTTTTTTGTTTCCCTGGATGAAAAAAGTCCTCCAAGGGAAACATTTTGTCGACATGGAAGAGGTAAAACAAACAAAAGAAAACAACAAAAGCACTAAACATCATCAAAATCAACAGGTTAGAAAACTGTTTTGAGCAGCGGAAAAAGTGTCTTGATAGGTGTATTGCATCAAACATAGAGTAGGCTGAAGGTGACTGAAGTTTAAACATGTAAGAATAAACACACAATTTTTTTATATATAAATTCTGGTTTTATTTTGGGTCCCCCCTCGTGTGCACGTGTGTGCATGCACACACACATGCTAAGTTTATTTCCTACATATGTATACCGGTATCTGTGATAAAGTTTCAGGCTTCTCTTGAGCATATCCAAATTGCCACCATTGCTACTCCTGTACTTTGGGGCCGTTAAGTAAAATAAGGGTGACTTAAACACAAGCATTGCGGTATAGTGACAGTTGATCTGATAACCTAAATGACTACTAAATGACTAGGTGTACAGTGTGAAGACGCTGGACTAAGGGATGATGACCATCCCAGGTAGGGTGAGGAGCGATGGCGCAGGACAGTAGGAGATTTCATCACATTACTCAGAATGTTATGCAATTTAAAACTTATGAATTGTTTGTTCTGGGAATTTTTGGTTTAATATTTTCAGAACACATCTGATGACAGGTAACTGAAACTGTAGAAAGTGAAACCCCCTATAAGGGTGACTGGTATGTTGTGTCTCTGTGATAATAAGATCTTACCACTGACAATCATTTAAGTAACTGATTTTTTTAATGGCACAATCAGACTTCAGAGTAAGGATCTAGAATAGGATGCCCAGTGCCTGAGGTGGCACAACTCTAAGCTTTATCCTCAGGGAAAGTCCCAGCCTGCAGCAATAGTGGGAGAGATGCCAAGAGCAAACAGATTTTGTTGTAACAAAGGGGAAGGCTGTCTGACATACTTGTATAGTGTAGGTTTGTGCTTGACTAGGTGGAAACCACCACTTATATTCACACAGGGCCAAAATTCTAAAATATTCTTCCTGTGTTTAAGAACCCTTAAAAATTTCATCACGGGAAAGCCAGGACGGCTCAGCGGGTTGAGCGCTCGCTTTGAGGCCCCGAGGACCGAGGATCGAATCCCGGCTCCGGCCCAGGCAGGACCCACGTGCTGAACTGGGGAGTTCCCACAGTTCGGTTCTCTAGCTGTCTCTGTCTCTGTCTCTCTCTCTATCTGTCAAAAGTAAAATAGAAATAAATATGCACTGAAGATAAAATAAT